>CABFOQ010036338.1:78117-149434 GCA_900660455.1 Gephyroberyx darwinii
CAAATTAACAATGGTAGAATCAAACTGTACCCTCGTGACTGTGGAGATTTACCTTGAAAGTGCAATTAGATCCACAATGAGGCACATGCTGGTTTAAATGTGAAAAATTTGAATTTGAAAAAAGCAAAATGAACCATATATTGAAAGGGCTTCTCCATGGGTGGAACCTATTACCTCTCAAGTTTGGCCTGTCAACGTGTTCAGAAATTACAGCCAAAGAATGCCAAGCTCTTGACCAGCCGGGTTCGGGTCCGTGAAAGTATATAATCTGATCCTTAATTCTAGGATTAGACTTCTTAACGTATGTCTAGTTTAGCAGACTTTGTACCTTTTCAGCACCGGGCCCTGACACCCTTACCTGCCCTTGGTGTGCCCGTTCCAGCACTGCTCATCGCTGGCCTCCGCGGCGGTCACTCTGTCTTCTACGCAGATCTCCTCAGGCATGCTGGACCAGAACTTCTTGGAGAGCTTCAGTTTCTCCTTTATGTCCACCACCTATGAGGAGAAGGGAGGGGAGGACGAACACAAAGTGAATGTCTGATACGGGCTGCCAGGGAACTCTGTGGCCACCGTCGGTATTCAGGTTTCCTTACTGTCATTATCAATTATTGCAAACAGGCATGATTGCATGGTACAGGATGGCATGGAGCACAGAAGAAATATCCATTTTAACAGGTTGTTTAGTCTAGTATTGATTATGAAAATCTTGTTTTCCTAAAACAAGTGAAAATATTTGCCAGGGGGGTGAGATCATTTCACTTGTTTCCAGTGCAGTTTCACGTATTTTGAGAATTGTTTGTGAAAATATCTTGATACTAGATGAGTACTCAGTGCAGTCTGTATGTGTCATGGAAGTGTGACTCCCTCAACTAGGGACTGAAAATAGTACATATAGGGAAGATGTGTGACGAAGAGTATAGTCTTTGCCTTCAACACTTACTATAGCTCTCAAAATACGACACTCGTACTCAGCTCGTGACACAACTTTTCCAGGGCGGTAAAGAAGGGATTTGGAAGAGATCCTCGTATTCATTCCTGCCCAGCAACGGCACACCTCAAGCACTTCAATTTCCCCTCAATCCACAAGCTGGATGGCACATGGTGTGGCAAATGCCTTTTCATTATTAAGTTAATGACAAAAATAAAATACTATTTATGCCGTATAGCCCTTGCGCCCCTCCATCCATTACCGCTTTCGTTGCTCTACTGCCTTGCACATGTGCATCTGAGAGAAAAACACGCACTGAAATAATACGCCCCGGTCTTTAATCTCCATCTATATTTCTGAAATGTTAGGAATATAGATGGAGAATCAACTGAATTGAATCCTTTTTTAACCACCAGTTGCTGATTAGGAATCTCATTTCTATAATTGCCTTGCACAGATACAAAACTGAAACAACTGCCCCCCTCCTGACGCTATAACACCTCCCTCCAAACGGAGGAAGCAGAAGGGCATCTTGGGATTTCACACCGAGACATCTGAACCCCACCCTCACCAGTTCATTATTTGTGTTTATTTTTTATTGACTATCACGGGCTGACATCGTGACAAGACAACTTACAAGTAAGACTGTGCGGGGCTCGCAGCAATATTGACTTTGTCAATGTCAGACTTTAATTTCCCTTTGCATTTTAGCCTCGTGACACAGTCAGATATTGTTTCACGACTCGAGCCTGTTGAACTCCAATCTTTTATCAAAAAAACAACAACAACGAAGCACATATTTCACTGAAGTTCAGGAAAAGCCTGATAGCGGCAGGTTGCCCCCATTATCTTTTTTCCGTCTGACTCGCTGTTGGCTTACGTGAAATTGTAGTGAACCTGAGCAGAACATGAAAGGTGCTGTACCGACTGTGTGATGCCGCTGTAGGCCGCGACACCGCTTTTGATGTGTTAATCCTGTCACACTGATGCCAAAGCACTTGAGCAGCTCTGATAATAGCCGGAGGGTCAGGACTCCACTCAATGCAAGAGATTGACTGGCAATGTTTAACTAAACCTCACACATTTGCACCAAGTTCAACAACTGAGCGGTTCACAGTTTTGCTAAGGCTCTGTTGGCAAAACCACGTCTAGTACGAAATACTGTGAATTCAAACGGAGAAAGACACAAGTTTGGGGTGAAGCATAGTGAGAATTTGGTGAGAACCTGCTGCAAACATTACACCATCGTATTTAATTTAGCTGTAAATGGATAAAATGCTGATTTCTTCAACACATAACAGACTGGGGTAACATCTGTTAAGGCCTTAAAGACTAATAAAGTCATTTATCCTTTAAGTAAGCTCCACAACATCCTAGCATGTCCATACGCTGAGTCACTTTATGCATTCATTATACAATGTGAGCGAAAATTGTGTATTTTTCTATTTCATCCACGATGAACACATAATTCTTAGGCAGTTATATAAAACTGCCTATCCATATAGAACACAAAAGCCATCCCCACTGGGAATGAAAAAAAAGAGAAAAAGAGAGAAAAAAGAAACAGGATATACCTTATCTACCTCAAAGGCCCGAGCGAGCCAAAGGACGGTGAATAGAAAGCCTCGGAGAGGAGAGCGTGAGCCTTTTCACAAAATAATAAAGATGCAGTTTGCCTCTGTGAAATGTCTTTGAATCTGAGTCGGTCTGCCACTTCGTTGTGCCCATGAATAAATAATACGACTGCAACAAGCGGCCCGGCATGCACGCAGCTGCACGGGACACTAGATGGCAGTGTGTCTTCGAGTAATGGAGAGTTGGAGGGAAGAGGGGGAGAAGGAATGAGAGCGAGCAGCAAAATACACTATAATGCTACATTTTCATATATTAATATACATTTCAAAATAAAACCATGTAGAAATGTTTCATTCAAATCACATTTATATTTCAAAAAATGTGGGTTCGTTAGATGGTCTGACGCTGAACTGTGCTTCTCTATAGGAGTATGTAGTATGCCAAGCGCAGACCAGAATAACTCTGCCTCTTCAGACCATCTAACGAACCCACATTATTTGAAATATGAATGTGGTTTGAATGAAACATTTTTACATGGGTTTTTATTTTTAAATGTTTTTTATTTCATTTATGCTTAATCTAAGCTTGCAGTGAAATAGTTGGGTACATGACTGAAAATGCCATTTCTGTTAGACGCAGCAACACTGAATGTTAACTACAATATAATGGAACAAATTCTATAGACATAAGATGACAAACATGTTCAGACATCATGAGATCATGACGGTAATGTGAGAAAGGAGAGAGTAAGCTGGTGTGTGTGTGTGTGTGTAAAAGAGAACCTCATTATAAACAGCTGTCAGACATTGACAATGAGTTGATATTCTCATTAAAACCAGTGTGAAAATCAGGGACAAAACACCGCCCCCAACTCACCCTGCATCAGGAAATTACATTTGTTTTCAGTGACACCCTAACAGACGATTATTATCCAGATGTCACTATTCCAATGCCTGACGATATTAAAGGTGTCATTAGTGTGTGTGACACTGTCTTTAATGGGGCGGACAACGCAGTCGATGAGAGCGTTTACTGTGAGGGTGTGCAAGCTGCGATCACGCCGATCACGAAACATTACGAAAATCTGAAAATGTGAGGAAAAATGCATCTCAAGGTATTAGCAGTGCTGGTTCCAGATCTGCGTCTTACTCTTCCTTGGACATAGAATAATGTTTAGAGTATGACAGAGGGGAGGCAATCATTTTCCACATGTCCAAGGTCTTTACTGGGTACGCTAGTTCTATAAAATGTCTGGCCTGTATGCTCTTGCTCGGCTCCTGTTTTATGCATCACATCATCTATAATCTATTTCTCTTAAAGGTACGATGTGGCCCTTTTGGCTAATGACATAAGATTTCTTACATTTCTGCCAGGGCGTTTCGGAAAGCGATGCAGAGGAAGGAGCCAGCCTCAAATTGAAAGAGAAACCCTGCAGAATCAGGAAGTGCAGAGTTAATTGGTGGCCATGGAGGTTTCAGAGGCTCAAATTGACAGCTGCGATATTTGCCTCACATAAACTTGTATGCAATCATAAGGAAATGCATACATTGTGTTAAACTTTTGACAAAGGTCATTTAAAACTGCTTAGCTTTAGCTAGAATGAGGAGAGAGATTACTCATGATTAAGCATCAATTTAAACCCAGAGGACGAAAGCCTGCAGCAGAGTGTAGTTTTGCCTGTTCTCTCCTTTCCTCCTCAGCCATATTTTTTCCTCCTTCTCCCTCCCTCTCCCCGGTTTCTGTCGGGAACTATATATTACTTTGCTGTGTTTCTCCCTCTTTCTCTGTGCTTCCTCGCTCTGACTCTGGTCTCCTCTCTCTTTGGTCTTTCCCTCTGCTCCCTCAGTCCTAAGTGAAAGTGAAGGTTGTGTGGCTACCTGACCAGTGATCTTAGACCAGAACGCCTACTCTAAAGAGCTTCTGAATAAAGCCCCTGGTCTCTGTCTCTGCGGTACAGCAGTATATCTTCTTTCTTCTTCTGCTCTCTGTCCTCTCGACTGTACTTTCTCTTACTGCTCCTATATATTTCCACACTTTCTCTCCCTCCTTTTCCCCACGTCTCCATTTTTTGTTCTCTCTATCTTAAGCATCTCTAGCGCCGCAAGGGAAATAAGCTGTGAGGCTTTATTGTGTTATTCTTAAATGTTCTGTGTTTAATATATGTTCTGTCTATTTTAATGGAACTGTTTATAGTGTTAAATGTGAATTTAGCAGATAAATTCAATCAAATCAATGAGCTGTAAATTCTACTTTTCCTGCTCTTTCTGCAGCCAGTATGCTAACAAGACATTTACCCACTAGCACTAAAGCACAATTAACTCTGTAGTAAACATCATTAAAAGGCACCCTGTTATGTGCTATTGCGCATAACCTATCATACACCAAGCATGGCCTCACCTTTCAACTCACATTATTCGCCGAAAATGCTTTACAGTGCAAAGCGGGCCAACGCAAACACATCACACGTGCGATGTTTACTCATTGTGGGAAATAATTGGGTAGTTTGAAACAGATAAATACAGGAAAATATTTACAAACCATCATTATTTCCAAACAATAGGCGTGAGTCAATGAGATAATGATGTTACCGGGCTTATCCTAGCTTATGTGTTTACATACATTCGAAGAATTTCATAAAAGTATTCATTCATCTGTCTTGGAATTTGCAGAATGAATCTGTGTGAGGAGTCGTGTGTTGATCAGCTCTGGAAAGCGCGTCAGCCGGGCAGCAGCGGTATGCCACCTTGCAGCTCGGCATACAAATGTGAGTGAAATGTACTTTGACCACTGGTGTTCTGATGCCCTTGCCTATTCTCAGATCAAAAGCCGACGTGTCACCGGCTTTGAAGCTGCAGTCATACTCCTGGCAACTGCGCCGCCACGTCAGGGGCCCCCCCGATCTCTTATCTGGCTGCGAGATGATGCCTAACTGACAAGCTTTGTGCCTGTCATAAAAAAATATATATATAGCTGGGCGGTAGCTGGTCTCCCTCTTACCCTACAAACCTATACACGCTGCCCTGACCCATTCAGTTTCTCCCATGGCCATTTTTGGCTACCTTTAATTCTCTCTGTGTCACACACACACACACACACAAACGTGGCTTGTATTCTGTTTCAGGTCGCTTTAAACACCACTATCTTGTTAAATTAACAATTAGTCCTTTGTTTCAAGCAACTATCAAGGGATGTCATCACGGCTTGACATTAAGCGTATCCCGCTGCTGCGAGCCTGAGCTAAATTAGTGCATGTTCAATCTAATCATAGACCGGGCAGCAGGTCTCACCGCTAAACCACAAGGGGCAGACAACTCCTCGATCAACTTATTTTCCCTGGCAACTGCCGCTCCTGTCTGCATTAAAATAGTTTTTCATTTGATACGAATGCTGTATTCTTCCTGCATCTCAATTACAGAGTTCAAGCAGTTGGTTGTGCTCATACCAAACCGTTGCCATGCCTCGAGTCCCTCTCTCCGACCAGCGACCGCTTTGAGGGCAGGCGGAATAGTTTCTCATAAGGAGGAAGTCCGCAGTAAGAATAACTCTGCCTCTTCATCACATTCTTGATGGAGTTATGTGTCCCGTTCATTGCTGTGTGTTAAAGTCAAATGTATGGACTAATATACTGCACTGCCCTTTAAGTCTGTGTACACTATGGGGTACCGCAGTGAACAGATCAACTTGTGCTACTGTAGTGTCGAGTATCAGTGTGGTGAGGCCCTGCGGGTGTGTGTCCCTCGACACGGCTATTTAATCACTGGTGTCTAACACCTCATAAAGCCCTCCTCCTGGGCCTAGGTCTACCCATAAACAGCAGATTCTCTCAACCAAGACCTGCCATCTGGCTCTAAAGCACTTTTAGCATATTAAAAAAAAATCGGCAGCGTAGAAATAATATTGGCTAACCCAAGACACACTAAGTAAATGACCTCTGTGGGTAATGTTTTGGATAGCTTGTGTCGCCGCGTGGTGACTTCCCTCGCCTTTTTTTCGTCCTTCGTCTGGAAGCGGTCGCCTCAAAGGTTACTGGCGGTGCTGCTCAGAGCGGGTAGCTAGCACAGTGCATATAGATGTGGGCTGTTCTCGGCCAATCAATATCCATCAACAGAGGGCAAAAGCAAATATGCTTCCCCTCTGTGACTTTGCAATAGATGAGACTAGAAAGAGATCAACCAACTGTTTAGCTTGCAGTCTTCACACAGGCGGGAACGGTACATCACAGCAATTCTTCCCCCCGTCTCCGGTCATGAAGTGGCTCAAAGGCTTCACTTCATTCACTGTCTATACGTGCCTGCTCCTCTTCAGGGTCACGGAGGAACAAAGGCTTTCAAACTTTTGATACTTCTACATCATATACTATTGCTATGACAATACAATAGTGCAGGCAATGCCCTACTGCCAATCCAAGACCCAGACCTTGTTCATAGACCTGTTTCAGCCCTATTCTGGAGGCCCTCCTTGTTTCTCTTGATTACAACTGATTATCCATCCGTTCATTTTCATACCTGCTTATTCCCATTCAGGGTCACGGGGGGGTGCCAGAGCCTATCCCAGCATGCACTAGCCAGAAGGCAAGGAAACACCCTGGTCCGTCCATCACAGGGCGAACACAGATACTACACTGAAAAACACCTATGGGCGATTTATTGTGTTCAGCCCACCTGACCTGCATGTCTTGGGACTGTGGGAGAACATGCAAGGAGGGCCGAGGAGATTCAAAAACCAGAGGTTGTTGTTTTTTTTTTGTTTGTTTGTTTGCCGTGAGGTGACAGTGCTAACCACCGAGCCACCGAGCCTCCCACAACTGATCATGTCCTAGCATAAATCTGCCACAGAGGAATACTACAACTTGATTTAACATGGACATCTCAACAAAGCCACAGCATGCCCAGCGCATACATCATTCTTACACCCTAGAGTGGCACTGTCTGTGACAGCCTGGGGACCGTTATTATGCCGCTTCCCAGACATGGATGCTACCTGACATAAAGTGAAATCCTATTGTTATTCAAATGTGGCTATTATTTTCCATTTGTTTTGATTTTGCAGCCCAGGTTTCGAACAGTCGGAGAAATGCTGCAAGATCCATCTTAATGCTGCATCTGACAGAAATTGAAGGAATGTTTCAGAAGCAATAAACAAAGGCAATGAATATTTATCACTCCTCACACGGTCTCATACGTACCTACCCGTACCTATGAAAAAAAAAATGCAACTTTAAATAAATGCAGCGTATTCTGTGTTAATGTAACAGTACATGAGACATACATTGCACACCAAAGGTAAGACACAGCACATGGAGTGGAACTGTTGCCACAGCTGTTTCACAACTGTTGTCAAGTATAGTTTTGATCCTGCACTTCAGGCTGAGGAGTGTTGAATAGTGCAGTGAATCACCGAGTTCTGCGACACCCCGGAGGCGTAACTTTATTCTGAAACTTTCAACACATCTTCATAACTGCCGTGGGAGAAATAATTCATCATGCATTTCATTTAATGTCACAGTGCATCTCATTGTACCTTGCTTTTAAAAAAAAAACACAACAAAACAACAAAAGAAAGTTTCATGGTTCCAAAAATAGCAGAAACGGGGTTACACAGGATGGATAATCAACTACTACTGGCTTCAGCCTCTCTTGGCTAATTTGACCAGGTTTCATCATTCCAAGTAAAAAACAAAATACATAAAAAAAACACTAAAACTAACACTAACTCTGTCATAAACTGTCATGCAAAAATGGTTGTGCAATCATCCTTTGTGATTCTAAGGACAATTGAGGTAAGCTATTGAAACGATGCTGTAGGTGTTGTTGCAATCAAAGCTTTAACTGGCCAGTTATTACAAATTGAATTTATTGTCCAGCTTTTATGTGCGACGTGCACAACATGGTGAGGTCTTTTCATTAATAAGTACACATTGTTTTGCTTCATGTTCTACATGCATGCTGTCAAGTGCCACTGCAATATGGCATATTCAGAGAAGCTCTTTTTACATAACATTGCCTCAAACGCTGTGCTCAGTCCCTTGGCGGCTACACAGTTAAGCAATACAGTTTATCATGGTGAGCACAATTTATCACACAACGATCCCAGGGTGCAGGAAAATGACAGAATATTGATGAAATAGTGGTGAGTTTGTGCTTGTGATTTGCCCTAGGCTATGACTGGATAAGTTTTTGAAAGAGGGAGATGATTAAAGCGAAGCTCCGCACTGTGGAGAAGAACAGAGCAATCACTGGCAGGCCTGCTCTCGCCACGCTGGCCCTGGACCCCCCGGGGAGGCAGCCGGGCCAGAGTGTAATGGGGCCAATGTGTCTCATTAACGTATTGACAGATATGAAAAGTAGCAGAGCCTTGATGGCACCACGCGGGTGATCACCACTAAAACTATGACGTGAAATCTCTCGATGATCATGTTAGGGAGCTTTCTTGTGAAGCATCACACTGTTGGCTTATTCTCCCAAATGTTGGTGGACTCGGCCTCTGACTGGGCCCCGGAGGTTGATGATGAATGGTTGGATATGTAACTCGACCCGATCGTAGGCATGGTTAAACGTTCAGCTCAGTTATTTATTATTATTATTGTTGTATTATGTAACATGTGTTATGTGTTATTGTCTTATATAACCCTTATTTGATAAAGGAAGTTCACCAATAACACATTCTTATTAACAGCAACTGTATTTGTACTATTTGCAGGCAAGCCATGAAACTCTTGTTCTACTCTATGCAACTTTGGACTGGTTTGCTCCTCAAAATCGACAAAAAAAATCTATTATATCTATTTTAAGTTTGGCAAAATGTCGATTTTTTTGATAAGTCTGTATGTTGTCTACTCATCCTGACACTTGGAAGTGGCTTCACCATTAAAGGGATCCAACCCAGACTTGACTTGAATTTGAGGATTAGTGGCTTGACTACTACACCATAAGCTGAGGTTGTCTGACTTTTCCAGCCCGCGAGCAAATTGAACAGATTTAGGCCTCATACACACGTTTTAAAATGTTTTAAAATTCCTCACAACCATCAAACTCACACCTCCAGGGATCGCGATGAAATTTTGCTTCCAGCCGACTTGGGACTCGGGCCTGGGAAACAATGAAATGCTCGAAGAGGTAAAAGGTTCACGCTGTGTGAGGAATAGCTTGGGCAGCATCATCCTTTTTATCACGGCACTTGAAAATAATTCTGAACTCTGAGAGAATAAATTCATCTGGCTGAGATTAGTTTATTTCACTATCCTTTCAAAACACTTTAGAGTTTTCAACGCAGCGAGCACCGCGGCAACAGCGACTCTGATTCATCCCTGTCTCCTTGACAACGATGCTATAGTTGCCTTGCGAATGGTAACATGGTGAAAATCCTGATGAGGCTTATACAGATTCTGCACCTACTGACTGTGTACAGTGCCATAGTGCATAGTGTCACCATAGGACGCAGGCTCATGAAAACCTACCGTGACCACTGGGCTGCAGATGCTCCTGGCTCTCCGCCCGTGGTGAAATGCACATATATAGGGTATTTGCGTGTGGTGCGATGCCGCAGCTGTTCATATTTGCAAGCAGATCAGAGTGACATTCCTGGACATAAAAGTTACTTTCTCTCTCAGCTCACCAGCAGTAAACACAGCTGTCTGATTGAGAGAATGGTGCCTTGGCATCATCTCTGCCGTTCAGGAAGCATTTCCGTGTTGGAAATACATTGCAATACATTGTATAACTGTGCGACTACTGTGTGCTGCAGAGAACATCGGTGGTCTACTCGAAAAGGGATAGAAATTAATCTTGTAACAGAATTTTTAACCTCCTATAACAGCCATCAACCAATCAGCCTTTTCACTTTTTATCCACATTTCTCTTCAAATACATTAACATTTGAATTTTACACATAAGAGGCCCTCATTCAGGGCATTGTAAAAACTGCCTTCAAATAATAGGACTGTCCGTTTCTGGAATGTTTATGCTCGTGCGGTCTTAGAAAAAGTATCAATTATGTTCGAATCTATGGGATCTACATAATTGCATGGTTCGGGCTGCAGTGGGTAAATACAACAACTTGAAGAATGGAACTGTGGATAGGCCTGCTTACTTCCATTAAGCCGTATCCAAAACAAGAATGTTTCAGTGGCTTGAAATGTTCCCAGACTGCAGCAGGATTATGCCTGGGTCAGGAGTTTGGGAGTGGATGAATGTGGACGAATGTTTCCCTGACAGTTGACTTCACAAACCACACACTGATGTTACACTTGACTTTTCCATTGTGCATAGCAGTGAATCACAGAATCCCATTTTGGAGATGAATATTCTTTGTTTTACTTAAGAGCATAATACCTACTGTAGTTGTCCACATAGTTATTACTGAATCATCAAACCTTACATGATAGCAAGATGTAGAAAAGCCGTAGTCTGCAGCTTGGCACACTGCTTATGGCAATAGCCTCGACCTATCCGATTTCCCGTAGTGCACACGAGATGCCACATGTATGCACCGAGTCTCCCAAAAGCAAAAAATGAGGCAAGCACAATTCATAGTCCTCCACTGAGTTGAAGCTAGAGACCACGTGACCTTTCACTGTCTGCAAATGGACATCGGGATATCAGGTTGCAGAAATCGTGAGCAAATTTATTAACTGAATCAATACATCAAATGAATTATGGATCACATCCCAGTACAGCTGCTGTTGGCAATTTATTAACTAAGTGAACTCTGGTCAGCCAAACAGTTGTTAAATCACACAAAAAACAACATTTATCAGGAAGGAAAACTGCCTTTTTGTACCTTGTTCTGATAAATACTTCACAATACCACACCTCTATAACACGTACACACTTTCTTACAAAAGACAAACAAAATGGACCGGTAAAACTAAATGAGACCGAGCTTCAAAACGTGTTCCAAACGTCAAATTAAAAGCCCCTCTTCTTATCTATAATGCACCTCTGGGCTTGACAATCTGTCGTGCCTTCATCCCCTCTTTGGACTTTCAAATCTCCATTTCTCTCAGAGGTTTGAGGGTGTGTGCTGTGACAGAATGTCAGGCAATTATACAGTCATGGCTCATTGAGCTGGAGGTGGGCCCGCTTCTCCAGGCTCCTCAGAAGCAACAGAGGAGACAAACGCAGACACTCCCTGCCATCCCTCGCACATCTTTCGACTCACAAACTCGATCGCAAATTCAGACGCTAAGTTCTAATCAAAGGACACGTTAAAGCCTTTGTCAACTTTCACGAGCGCGAGCGGTGTCACTGTCACGGGTAATTATCATGTACCGGAACGTAAGCGAGGCCGTGCCGACGCTAACCGCGGGGGACTATGGGCGTCCCTGCTGGTGAACAAACAGAAAGATGCAGTGACACCGATAACGGGCCGAGATGCACGGGGCGGCTGCTAGATGAGACCGACGCCCTCAGCCTGTTTAATGGCCGGCAGCTGGAGGCAGCCTGCAGCCGACGTGTATCTGGGGCAGATGACCCCGACCGCCGCTGTTCAGCCCTTGCTCGGCAACAGACCGTGATAGGAGTTCATTATTTTCAGAAATTAACACGTCACACATTGATGCCTGTGTTCCCGTGAATATTAGTCTTGGGGCTCAGTGGTAGAGCAGGTTGTCTGCTGATCACAAGGTTGGCGGTTCGATCCCCAGCTCCTCCTGTCCACATGTCGAAGTGTCCTTGGGCAAGACACTGAACCCCGAATTGCTCCCGATGGTCAGGCTAGCACCTTAGATGGTAGCTCACTGCCATCGGTGTGTGAGAGTGTGTGAATGAGAGGCATATATTGTAAAGCGCTTTGGATTAAAGCGCTATATAAATTCCGCCATTTACCATTTAGTTTTGCCATAATTGGCTGAGAATGATAAATGTTGGCACAGGATATATTCCGTTATAAACTTTATAAATTAAACAATTTAAGGCTACAGTTACAGTACTCACATATCGCACAATCTCAATCTCTGTGCGATGCTTTTATTAATTTATTGGAATATATAACTTACTCTGCAGAAAACAGTTTTAACAGCTATTAAGGACTCATGATAAGAAATAAAAGGGCAGTACATAAATATGGAGGAGGATTAAGATATTTACATAATCGTCTGGAAAAAGGTGACTTTGAATTTTAACCCAAATCAAGTGTTTCAGCAACACTGATAATTCACTTGTAATAATTAATAGCCAAATATGATAAAATATCCCATTCTCCATGTCTCAGATTGAGGTTAAAAGAAATTCTCAAAATTTAGCTGACTGGGATGAAAGCCAAGGTAGAAATATCAAACATCAAGCTGCTATCACTGGTAGCCAATACAGCCCCATATGCACAGCCGTCAGTTATCATAGACAGTCGGGTGATAATATCAAATTTGAAATGTCATATTCCAACGGCAGCGATTCAAAGCTTGCCGGGATCAAAAGGACGCCTAATTCTTTGGGCAGCCTCAATCTGACAAAAATCTGTGACCTTCTGTACGAAGACATTCAGCATTATTCTTTTGAACCCACAGTGGCGCAAACTGACGCGAAATGAAAGCGCAAAGATCAGTGAGCTGCGGAGAGCGGAGTGAAGCTTTGCAAAGCAGATATTTTTTCTTTCCGCTAGCCCAACAACGTTTAGCCATGTTATAGAACAATGTCCTGATTTGTAGCTGATTTGTAGAAAACTATGAAATGGATTCCTAGGGTACATAGGTCTGGATAATGGAATCCTCTACTCAGGTGTACTCGTCTAGCCGTCATATGTCCAAAATAAGCTCCTGTCACTCAGCTCCATCTTGAGGGATTCTCCAAGCAGGCTAATTGCCCAGTTATTCATGAGCAGTCTGGAGCCCTCATTTCACTGTACCATTAGAGCAGATACTGGCTGCGTCACCCCCTCCCAACTCTTCGCAGGTCTGCTCTCTGCCAGCTCTGATGGAGCAGGTCACCTGCTGATTGGCTGGCTTCCTCAAGGAGTTGACTCTATTAGCTAAGGCAATAGGGGTCCTGGTCTCTGATGTGTCTAGAATAGCTATAGTGGGTGAGGAAAAGTATGTGTTAGATCTCCCGAGAGGAGTCTTCACAAGCTGAGGACACTGCAGCATGTGCTCCACGCTCCCCATGGTGTTAGCAACTTGTCTGTTAGAGGCTATGTTCAGCAACCGATGCAACGACGCTTCACAGTGGTCACGAGCAAGGTCTAAAGAATTCGAGGATAAAAGCCCTTGGTAAATCAAGGAACAGATGCTCCTAAATAGCGAAATTAAAAAGGTTATTTGATGCATTCTCCTAAGTGAGAGGAAAATGAGACCGTGGTTGACACACACAGCTCATTAGGTAGCGCTAGCAGCAGGATTTAGATGTCACGGTGCTTGTTTATGACATTAAATCCACCCTAGAACACTATAACACAGCAAATGATGTAAAAACAGCAAATGGTCCATCCTGGGTCCGTTTGGCTCTTTGGTGGTGTTATACAACAGTGTTTTTTGGGGGGGAGGAAGACATTTTCGCTTTCTGTGATGATGCATAAAACAATATCGTCCGAGAACCAGACAATAGGCCCAACAAAAACAACTGAAATGAGTATAGAATGATGAAGCTTACGCTGTGTTGCATCGCACTCCAGACAATCCTCTGGTTTGCAGCATAAAGGCAGGAAAACAGAAAGATTTCATTAAGCATTGAGAGTAGGCGGAGAAAGTCGTTGATGGACATACGCAACTGCAACATATTGGACATCACGGAGAAACAACTAAGTGCAAAAACAACATTAGTAGTGAATGAAACAAATAACTCTTGTGGGATGCCAGGTGCCACATGTTAGAAATGACTGTTTTTTTCATGTATTTCAAGTGTTATTAACCTTACAAAAACACACAGCTATTTTATTGAACTTGTTTTGAACGCTGTGGGTGAGTTTGACTAACCACACGCCCACTCAGGATAAAATTAGCGCTCAATCAGTTTGGTGCTTTTGAAAAGGAATTTGGGCAAAAATTGCCGCAAGAGTTTTGGTCTCTGAGAAAATAGCACTACATAACAGAGCCAATTTGAAAAGGGCTAGAGGGGAGAGTGGAAGGGCAGTGTGCCTGTAAAGGTAATCCATGATGGGAACTGTCTCTCAGCTGAATTGGACTGTCAGCTCCATGTTAACCTTTACCCTGATGCAGCATTTTAGGTTTCAAGGTTGTTTGAGATGGAAATCCATGTAACAAGATCCAATCCAACAAACATACAGCTAATCTGATAGAAAATAAAGGCTTGCTTTACAGCAAACAATTGATCTGGTCACTCTCACAAAATCTATTCATCTCTTTTTCTTTTTTCTTTTTTTTCTTTTCTATTTGCCAAGCACACAGAGACGAGAAGGGCATGGCATGCAGCACAGCACACCTTCCACTGCCCTCTTGGGGTAAAGCTGTTGATTCGTTAACAAACACAGATCGATAGAGGGGCCTGAATGGAGGACAAGTACAAAGAATTAATTTCCGGCTCCGAGGGCTTACGATGGCAAATCACCAGCTTTAATCAACAGTGTCAAGCCAGAGAGACAAATGATGTTTACACTGAAGCAGTGTCCCGCCTGAAAACAGCAGCATTGGCTCTGTGTCCTTACCAGTCTGTCGAGGCTGGTGCCAGCTGCAGTGGTAGGCCGCTCCTCTGGGCTGTACGGTCTGAAGCGGGCGTTGAACACATCCGAAACACCGCGGGTAGACCTACTCATTCCTGAGGGCTTTGGCTGGCCACAGCCTTGAAAAACCTGCAATTACAAAGAGATGGGCACCCAACCGTCAGACTGCTACATGGGCTAGAATTACTTTGGATGCGGAAAATAGGGAAAACACCATGTTTTGTTAAGGCCTTGCGGATCATTCACCCCACAATACCGACGTGACAGTGCTCTAAGTCACATTGAGGAAACCGTGCTGATGGGTGAT
Organism: Gephyroberyx darwinii; assembly: GCA_900660455.1. Classification (NCBI taxonomy): domain Eukaryota; kingdom Metazoa; phylum Chordata; class Actinopteri; order Trachichthyiformes; family Trachichthyidae; genus Gephyroberyx; species Gephyroberyx darwinii. The sequence continues at coordinate 93,534 of CABFOQ010036338.1, forward strand.
TCAACTCTAGGCCACGACCAATGTTATTTAAGATGATAGAGTTACGTTTTTACAGGATTCTTGGGGAAAACACCACATATACTTAACCGATAAACAAAACTGCATCTGTTCCATGAGAAAGCCAACGGAGCGTTTAGCCTCGATCGGGAACTGGCATCCGACGTTGTGTAGGCAGAAAAATGTTTTCACAACCACCTACATTTTTTTTCTTTCCGTGACTACAATTTTGTGGGCGCAGTAAAATGCAGTAAAACACAGGAAACACATTAACTACTGTTAGTTGAACTAAGATTATCTGACCAAAATGAAACATATAATTCAAATGCAAAAACCTAAAGTTGGAGATAATTAGAACGTGTCGAATACACACCTTGGCCCAGTTGTTTCTAAAAGCATACGTGACAGTGTGGCTTACAGCAAAGCGCCACTCTCAGGGGTTAGTCGCTCTCCAGTTGGGGGAACAGCGACTCATCAGACACGTTCTCTGCTGTTGATCTCTGCGGAGTAACTTAATTGACATACCCTGTAGGAGACTTGGGCACTGTTATCTTGCATATTCATGATGGCCTCTGAAATCTTGACATCAATGGGCTCCATGACAGATTCAATGTTGAAAGGTCCCTCCAGCCTCTGTGCCACCAGGAGCATGGCATCTGTCACAAGGTTGGTGAGAGAGGAGGGGGGGGTGTTGGAGGGAGGGGGGAGCAGAGGTGGACAGAGAGAGAGACACGTTCAGTCGCTCACATACAAAAAAATACACAACAAAAAATGCTAAATGAAAGGTATCAGTGCAACGGTTTTTAATTCAGTCAGGAAAGGCTTGCAATGGATTCACGGCCCTCAGATAATTCTCAGTAGGTTGAAGGCCACGGCGCCTCCACATGCTTAGCAATACTCTTTCTTGCTGGCCTGAATCAGAAGCATCTCATGTTCAAGGCACTATGGCTGCTAAAAAAAATAAATATATATATATTTTTTTTTTTTTAATGGGGGGCTTAAGTGAGAATCATGAAATATTTTCAACACCACATGTCAAATCCCATGCCAAACAGAGAGCACAAGCCAGTGGTTATCAACATGGAGCTGTCTCTCTCTCCTTCACTCAGTCATACTCGCACACCCGCAAACACACAGACCAGCTCTCTCGCTTCCTGCCCCTCTTTGTCCACTTAACAAGTAGTCAGATGAAAAAAATAATATGCATACTCAGGATAAAGAGAGATGAGAGAAATTGCAAGCGACCGCGTTATTGTCATATTACAACAGCGTACATTGCCTCCGCCAGCCACCAAGGCAATAACCCGGATGCCTCTCTCTCCTCTCTCTCCTCTCTCTTTCACACCGTCTCTGGCTGCTGTCTGGCAGACAACTCTGGCAGGCTTCTCATTATTTGACATAATTTCCTCTAGGAAGAACATTGGATATCTAAAACGGTTTGATCCGACTGACAACTGGAGGAATTGTTTCTCAAAGGGTGTTAGTCAGATTTCCACAACACTGGGTCTTATGATATTTTTGGTAACTTTAAATTAACACGCCTCTCGTTAAAAAACTGGGAACTGGACCTTCAGTGGAAACGCACAAAAGTTTTACAGCACACTTTGGGCATACTAATAATAAAAGACAGAATAGTTTTACTACATTTCACTTTTAATCATTACCAGTAAAGGTCATACTTCTCAATGCGAAACTACTGTGCCTCGCCTTCTGATTACTATACAGCCTTGTCAATTACTTCCTAATATCGCAGCACACCAGCACACAATTATGAAGCGCGGATACTTCTGGGGGCAAATTCAATTTTCATGTAGATCAACTCAATCAAGTCAACAAAACGTAGTGACGCAGAATACAATGAATAGCGCTGATGAGTCATTGATTTAATAGAACTTTTGAAAGCCAAGCACTTTGAGGTCTTATTTACATCCGCTGTGGGCCGTGGATGCTATGAGGTCAACGGCTCATTAATATCCCTCTGAACAGAAGCCATACGGCCTCAGACACTTTGCATTATCGCCTCTACAGCGCCTTATTGTTTCCATCACTTTCAATTAACATCTTTACAACCCTTAAATTTCTGGGGGAAAAAAATGGTGCGTTCAAAAGAAATATTTACTGTATCGGTGTAGATTCTTGAGCTTTTTCAGACTAGTTAGGCAACCACGTTTGCCCTTTCGAAGCTAAGTGAGTTAATTGATATTGCCATGAAACAGTGGTGCTGTGCTCTCAACCCTGGAGGACTGTTCATATTAATGTGTTACTGTCTCTGTAATGGCAGCTCTGAGTTTGAATGGTGTGCCACAGGGGGGCTGGACAGCTCCACGGTACCACTAACTCACGACTGAGCAGGTCCCGGGTCTGGAAACAGTACTTTAGCCTGCCTGTCAGGAGGAGTTCCTCCATCCACAGACCTCCCAGGACAAGACCTCACCAGCAGGCTGTCATAATGACTCTACAATTACCTCCCAGCTGAATAAGGTCATCCTGTCATCTAGAGACTACAGAAACATTGACGGCTTACATACTCATATTTTCCATGTCCGTCCCAACAGCGCATTTAATCTGCACTAAAATGCAGTAAGTAGCTTGTTGCTTGATGGATATCTGTCTTTTAGCTCGCTGATCCCGCCACCCCATGCATCACAGGAGAGTTTGATGGTTCATCAGCTCAGCCCATGATTATAAGGGAAATGTTGTGTATAAACTACCCGGCAACAATGAACCATGATGATTTGAAAATACTGTGAGAAATATACAGTCAACAACCTTACAGGGAAAAGAAATATTATATATTTTAAGAATTCTAACTTACATTGCAACTCTTTGACAGCAGAACTGACCTGGGCTTTTTTTTTTTGGTCTTCTGGGACCTGAGATCACTAGTAGTGGGGGAAACGAGCTGAGAAACATTAGCTCAGCTCTGGCTCCATTTCCTTTCCAATTACGACGAGGGCTGAGCCTTTGAAGAGCGCTTGCGTTTGTTTATATTTGCGGTTGCAGATAGCCTGCGATGCCTTCTCAGATTTTCATGTACAGACTGAGGAGTTCAGGGCCAAATAGGGTTTGTAAAGTTGTAGTTCAATCACACAACTGTGCTATCACAAAGACAACACCTGCACCTGGACAGGAGCAGCACAATTATGTCTTGTTATAACACTGTACATTTTGTACTGTATGGCTCTTAACACTATATTGCAATTACGTGCACAATGCTCTGCATTTGTATTATCCTGAATATACTTGACATTGTCATACGGTTGTTTGATCAGACACAAATGTAACAGCCTGAGGTAGGCTTATTTAATAACACAAACATAATCAAAAGTCAAGCTTGAGTTTAAAAACTGTAAAGTAAAAATACTGAATATTCAGGTCAAGGAAGCCAACTGGGAACTACTCACATCTCACAAAAAGAGAAAAGAGAAAAGACTGCCTCCAGCATCAGAGATGATGGCAATCTTTGCCAACAATAGTGACTTATCTTCAACTTATCAGATGGGCTCAGAGACAGAAGACAGAGACAGAGAGAGAGAGTGAGCGAGAGAGAGAGAGGGAGAGAGAGAGAGAGAGAGAGAGAAATCAAAGGGGAGAGAGCATGGCGATGCTGATTGGGTAAAGTCAGGCCAGAGCAGTGCTTTGTCCCTGAGGAAGAGGAGCTCCTGTACTGCATGTGGCAAACTCTACCTACATGGAGAATTAATGACTCTCATTTATGAGGAGTGTATGAAGTCCAGTCCACTGTGGCAGGGCTGCCAGTGTGAGCCAAATTCTCCCCGCATCACTTTTGTAGTGCTGAGATAGGCCACCGGCCAACCGGAGGGAATCTTGTTATCATCACGACACAGCCATGCAAATAGACCCATCTTGTCCGTTTGGAGATGAGGGGCCTCAAACTATGACTGAGACTCCGCTCCGCTTCAATGGGTGTTGAAATGCAACACGGAAAGACACCATGAAAGCAGAGCATTGGAATAAATCTATTGTTTCACATTGGAGTTATAATATTTCAGATTACGACGTGAAACGCGCTCATTTACATTGTCTTGCTAAACAGCTAAAAAAATCGGAGGCGCTAATAGCACTCTGGGCTCTGTCTCTTTATCGAGATTGATGTCCACTTAAATTCAGGCTATGTCAGCCAGCGGCAACCTCCAGCAGACAAGGACAAATAAGGAAAGTGAAAAGTCCCATCTATGGCTCTTTGCCTCTGAAGAGATCCACGGGATGAAAAATGGCTCTAGTGTAATTTGGATTCTGTAAAGCATAGCTCATCTGTGGTTCAGTCAACCAACTAATGGTGCTATAAGAAATGGCGAAAAAATGGCAAGGGAAAAAGCATATTGTCCCTTGGTCACAATTTGTCCTGATAAAAAAAGTCCTTGAACGTACACACCATGTGCAGACACATGCATGTCCGGTACACACACACACACACAGAGGCACAATCCCACGTGCACACAATGTAACAAATGGTGCTTTCACTGGTCTTTTGAAATATTCATAGCAGTAAAACACATAAAGACAACACACTCAGGCCAGCAGGAATTAAATTTCCTATGAAACCTTAAAAGCTTTGCTGAAATGGTAGCTTCCTGCTTGCAAAGTCCAATATGTGCCCTGTGAAAACTCCATACATTTACAGAATTTCTCTATAGCTGCAGCAGCCCAGCCGGCGATACTGTAGATCTCCAACGCCAACCTCCAGAGACTTGTTAAGAGTAGTCACAGAAAGACAACATGCGTTCAGAACATCCTCTGTCTGATACAAGGATTACAAAGGGCATGCTTTGACTATAAGAATAACTGCAAAACAAGTCAGATACAAGGAGATTTCTAAGAGGTTTAACACAAGTCTGGGTGACAATACGATACACATCTGCAATCATCTCTATCTAAGCTAAACACGGAAACTACTGGCAGCTCCATCACCGCCGAACCTGGAGAATCAGCCTCGTCCTGACAAAAGTTTCCGTTTAATCTGAGAGGGATGCTGTGGAAATAGCCTCGTCTTACACGTAACCATGAATATTGAACGAAAAGATAAAAAAAAAAAAAAAAAAAAATCCCCATGAAAGACTCCTCCGCTGTACAATATGACAAAAATAACATCCGCATGAGTGATAAAACTGTGATGTTGGAGCATGATTGGTAACTTGCAAAACTCTGGTGTCGTGAAGTGGCATGCCTACAAGATCTATGGAGGAAGTGTTATTCTGCTTTTAGAGAGACTAGCTTTAGTCAAGCTTTTTTTAAACTGTTTTTTAGCCCGACACACCCATCACCACCCTATTTCCCATTATCTCTGTCTAAATTTGCAATCGTCTGATAACAGTGAGCTAGACAATGAGCGTGTCTTTCGACGTAGCAGCCCGGGGCAGCACTGATACTATACTACACTGCTAATGAAACTAAGCAGCATAATCCAATAATGAGCCATTCACAAGCGGATCCCGTTACTAATGGGGTTGGAGATGTCATGGAATTTCAGTCTACGGATGCTGACAGGGGTGTTCTCAACTATTTTCCCCCCACAAAAATGAAGAAATCCTTTCCTCCCAGTCAACATCCCCTTTTTCTCTTTTGTAAAAGCCACATGTTTTAGAGCTCGTCACCGCCGCAAAAAAAAAATCCCAGATGTGAGCTGGCTGGACGGGCCCAACAGACGAGCAGCTCAGAGTAAAGACAATGATAAGCCTCACTGCTCACAGATACAACTGGGAGAATTATTCCTCCGTCTTTGTAAGAATTTCTCTCTTTCTGCAGATTTGTAATTACACACAGGTGGGAAGTGAATCTGTAATGAGAGCCTCTCAACCAGATCTTTATGTAACCATGAGTGATTAGGCTAGCGAAGAACTATAAAACAAAATGGGAATTAATGTTGTCGCTACAGATGCCATTTGCACATTAAAAAAAAAAAAAAGCAAAACGTTCACTCGTGGTTGCCTTGCAAAGCACACTGCGCTAACAAATGTTTGACACCTGTAGACAGATTAGGTAAAAATCTATGTTGCAGGCTTTGCGCATAGTCCATCGAGTATAAACCTTAATGTGTTCTAGCAATGCCACGCTCATTAAATCAGCCATTTCTTCTAACAGCCTTGAGTTTTCAGCCTACGGTCTTCTCACCACGGAGAGCATTAATGACTTCCTCAGAGCTCTATTAATGGCGGTCACGTCACAAAGGATGTAACATTGCTTATTTGTATTTTATTCACCTTGTGTCCGCGTGTGGTGAAACAGGCCGCGAAGATGAGACAGCGCAAGCAGCCATTATAAATCCATTTCACTCAGGTTCCAGAGGTGTGGGTGAAATGGCTTTTAGTCGGGGCCGTGCATCTATCCTCTGGACGGAAACGCCGACCTCACTCACACAGGAAGGAGCGGGACTAATGGGATACAGGGTGCCACAAACTGTAATTAGGTTGATACTTCATGGTAATTTCCTTGCCACATTACATCATCGATTGGACCCCATGCCATTTGAAGACAGTCATATTCATTCAATTCGTCTATTTTCTCAGCCGTGGGCGGCGAGAGAGTGTTGGCTGTCGAGATCCCAAGTCAAGGTGGAGACCTGAAGCTGCGCGCCTGGTTGTGCTGCTAGCGAGAGGCCAAGCTCTCTGGTGCCCGGTCTAGCTCTGATTGCACAATCAGAGGTATTATTAGATGCCTCATTTGAATCGAAGGCAGTTTTCTCTCGCCCTCTTTTTTTTTTTGGAGTCCATCTAATAACTGTTTGACGATGCAAGATGCAGGAGATACAGCATGCTAGTTAACAGGATTCAGTAAAAATCAGAAATAATGATCGAATCGAAGCACTTCCATCACAAACGGAGACATTAGTCAGTCTTGTTCTATGCCCCTTTCAAGCAAAACACAAAGACACCAAAACAGTTGGGACGGGTTACAGAAGACAGTGCTGCAAAAGAGTGACTATATCAGCTGTTAATAAGAGGATGTGTAGCTAATTCAGTGATCATCAGTGGCTCGAGGCCACATTTCTAAAGAGACGAGTCTCTCTCAGATCCACGCGTAGATTCACCTGACAAAGACAGGAGCAACTCAGACTACCTGGTGCATGTGTGGTAAGTGCCTCTTGGGTGACGCCATTAGTTGACTTTGTGTTTAAGTGTAATAGGCAATTAATTACATCAAGGTTTGAACAAATGTAAAAGCACAAAATTAATGAACAAGGTCTCCATCTGCAAGCCCCTCAGTGTCCTTGCAGAGGAGAACATATTTTGGTCCAGTTGTGTGGTCTAATTTTGAGCTATGGGCAGCCCCCTCATGGTGTGTTAGAAGGGTTTTTTTCAGTCTATATTTTATTCATGAGGAATTTTTCACAAAGGACAGGATATGTTGCTGGCTTGAATTTTCATAAACTGTGAGGTTGTGGCTGGCTCCAGTTACCAAGTGAAACAAATCACCTAATTAAAAAGAAATGAGCCGATAGAATCGATGCAGATCACTTCCAATGTGGTGACACGTCTCTCCGGAGAGAACAATAACAGCCCGTGCAACAGCAATGCAACATGAAGGCAAATCAAGCTGCAGCACAGTCAACTAGTTCGCTTTAGAACGACTTTAAGCCAAGCACTAGCCTCGCTGTGAGCATCGCGATGGTGAAGGAGGGGAAAATAGATTTCCATCACCGGTGTCAACTACCTGCCACCACAGAAAAAATGATAATGACACGTGGGGTGTAAACTACAGAGGACAATATTCATCACCACAGCATGTGACTGATGTTCAAACGACCCGAGCGGATGGAGACATCAATTCGCGAAGACAGCCTGATAAATAACATCATCAAAAATGTTTAAAAACAGCCCACTTCTGAACATTCCTCAACAAAAAGAATGTTTTCCCGACCGGAACGGTTTTTAAACACCTCAAAGACAAGTAAACAGTTTAAGTGGACATTTTACAAAAAAACACCCCGTGATTTATGCAGAAGCCTTAATGTGGATGAATCCCAGAGGACTCGGCGCGTGAGGCCTGATTATGTTCAGTGCAGAGTGCTCAGGTGCTGGCGAGCAGACTGACAGCTGTTCATCAGTAGCGCGATGCTTCAGCTAATTCCCCTAATTAAATCTAATCCCACTCATAATCTCCAACTTCACACAAAATTATGGGATGCCTTTACATGTTTAAAGATGAGCAGTGCGTAAAAACAACAGCGTAGCGTCAATTCATTTCTACACCCCAGTCAGATATCTGCCATAAATTTATTACATTAATGAAGACGAATGGAAAAGAGATATTTGCCACCTGCTTCTCAAATGTCTGCACTGAACAATTGTTGTTTTTATGTGCGTGATAGGGAGAGGTCAGCAAGGACTTCTCCTCCAATGGGAGCAAATGGATTAGAGAGACCGGCTACTCGGTGGAGCACTTTTAATTAATGATTTGTTCTATATCTAATTATATCAATACAAGTCAGAAAAACCAACCCCATTATCCACTTTACAGATAACAGATTACATAGAGCTTTTTTTCTGATGAGTTTCTTAAAACAATAGGCATTTGTGAAGTGATAAAGAGTAGAAAAGCACCCTGCAGTGCAGCGAATCACTGCTAATCAATCCGGTATCTCATTAACGCCTGCTTTGTTGTTGAAATCACTGCAATGGCAGAGCTTACGAAAGTCTAGGCAACGTATTCTCCGTTAACATTAATAACGGCACGGCCCTCTGAAACGGAAGCTTTATTAGTTCCGGGAATAACACCTTGAAACACTCATGAATCTGAGAGAACAGCGTGAGACCCACTTATTTAACTCTGACACCGGACCTTGAAACCAACGTGATCCTCGCAGCCGATGATCACTTTTTGTTTTAACTGAAATATCTCGGTCACATTTAATTTGCCCGGCCGATTTGTTCTGTTGCCTAGGGCAAGGAAAAGCACCGACTTGCTGGTCCTCGCATCAGATCAAGAAGTACAATAAAGCAAATTTTCTCCTCAGATGTAAAAAAAAAACAAGGACATTTAATTTGAGACTTGCTGGGTACTTAAATGGTCTCCTGTGTAGTAATACTGGCATTATGCATATATCACAAAAACAAATGTAGAGGGATGAACTAATTTAGGATGGCACATTAGCTGAACATCTGCCAAGCTTAATATCTGTTTAAATAAAGAACAATCAATGCAGTTCACAGAGAAAGTCACACACCAAGAAAAAAAAAACAACTAATATAATATGAACCTTACACTGTTTCTCTTATTCCCTCTTTGAATGTGCAGCAACAGAAGGAGACAATTGGCACATAGCTATTCTGAGGTGTTGGGGAGCATTTCATATTTCCAAGAAATATAGAGGTGCAGCTGCTCTGTCGCACACATCTGTTGTAGCTTGCCTTTGGCAGTTCGACACCAGTCCCTCTCTGTCTCACACTCACATCATGGATAAATGAAGGTCAGGCCTTGGCTAATGTGAATTTGTACCTTTTTTTTGTTCAAGTTCTGTCAGAAGTTCAAATTCATTAAATCAGGGAGTGTTATTTCCTCCAAGTGGAGTGGTGCAGTAAGGAGATGCTGAGGGAAAAATCGTTGCTATCAGGGGCACAGCCTCCAGCTGTAAAGGATTTCTCGCTCTTTGGTTGAATTAGTTTTCACCTCCCCAATATCTTGTCTTCTCTGGTCAGTGGAGCAGGCATATGATGTTGGTCTGAATAGATGCCACAGGAATCAAGATGAATATCTTAGCTTAACGTCTGTGCTGGCTCTGTGTCAGACTCCCAGGCATTTGTGTTCAATTTCAGTCTGAGCCCTCAAGCCTTGAGCTTCTCCATCTTGTTCAGAGCAAGTGATATAGCTTTATGAGTTTTTCGGTGACCACTGAAACATTAAATGTGAATACAGGGATCCTGTTAAGGCTGAGTAATAATCATTTACAGTTTTATGTAAGAGCTACAAATTTAATGTTTGCATCTTACCATGCATATTAATTCCCTATATGGCATGAGACTGATCTGTCTGAACTGAACATAAAAGGGCCTTACTGACAATTTAACATCCAAGAGCCAAGTCAATATCTTTGTGTGGGTAGACCTTGAGATAACTGAAAATCTTTCAGCCTATAATGAGCATGAAATGTCAGAGAGCCAAAAGATACAGAATTGGCATTTGATCTACACCAAGGAACAATAATCCAATTGACGTGAATTCAGATGAAGACAGACTGAAGAGTTGCCCAAGGATTAGTACCAGAAATGCAAAGTTGTCAAATTCACGGCTTGAACAATTAATGAATATACTATAAGCTAGAGCAGATATTCTGTAGGACGGGCTTATCCTGGGTACAGTAAAGCTTTTTGTAAGTTGTTCATAATTAGAATGTCTGAGATTTCCACACTGCAGTATATTACACGTTGTGATGGGTGAGAAAATGGTAAAGAAGGACTGGTGGTGGCCCAGGACCTACGTTGCATGTCATCCCTCCTCTCTCACCTGATCTTTCCTGTCTCTCTCTACTTACTGTCAAATAAAGGCAAAATGCCAAAAAGAGGGACTGCTAGAGCCTCGTGTAGATTAGATTTTATGTAATACGTGGCTAGTTCAATGAGTAATAAGTCATTGTCCAGGGCATGATCTGAGCAAAGCAGCCTCACACCATCATCTTCCTTAGTTGACATTCAGCATTGCTAATTGACTAGGCTAATCCTCCAATTGAGTTTAATTAGAAAATTAGCTTGGCAAGTGAGCACTGTTGAATAACGCATTATCATTTTGAAGTATGGTGACAGTAGGGGGATGGTTATGGGATGTGTTGTGTGTTTATGACTGGACTGTACCAGACAAATTGGAAGCAAAATCTGGTCTAAATGAGGTTTCACTAATGGATTCAGGATCCCTTTACCTGTGTGGAAAGGTTACGCACCGCTGTCATAACATGTCACAGGTTTGGGAGGTGCTCTACCTGTGGTGCCTTGGTGATATGCTACATGAGCTTAATAAAAGTGCACAGCTATCAATGCCAGGCTAATGTCACAACTATTCATTTCATTGGCACATAATTGGCCCTTAGAAAGTATCCCATGATGTTTCTATACTAATGTTGAAACTGAGGGAGATAGTGAACTAGTCAACAACACTGGCATTTACCATTAAGATATGACATTTAAGGCAGATGTATAAAATGTAGGAGAATCAACACTCTGTATGCACAAGCCAAGGTATGCACAAAGGTGGAAACATGTATGAAGATTGTTTCTAAGATCTGAATCCCTCAAAGGTAAATGTCATCTCATCCATTTTGCTTACGCGAGAGGCAGGAGTTTAAAGGCAGGAGGCCAGGCATGTAATCAGCCACTCTCATAGTCAGTTTTATCCCTTACCGATTGACTTCCCTTTTGAATTCTAAACAGACATCAAATATTCTGTGACGAAGATCAACACAGGACCAACACAGACTTCCAACATGGCCCTGGGCATCAGGAAAGATCAAATCACAGCCAACGGTTCAATCAAGGACTCCATGAATATGAAAGATATGAAGATATGAAGAAAACCACTTTACAAAATTTAATGAAACATGTTACAATGACATCATCAGCCTAATTAAGCATTCCAGAAAAATGATCCAAGTAAAACTCATTTTAATTGGTGATGTTTTTGTTCATTGTGTCTCTCTACATTGCTTTCCACATTGCTTTATAACCACAATCACATCGTTCCTATTCCCTCTCCCATGGTGAATACATTATTGTGACTGGCTGCAGAATGTCCTTTTTATTGATTAATGCCTCCAGCAAACCTGTTGGATCACTGTTTTCAATTTACAGATGTGAGAAAAAGTGTGTGAACCCTTTTGAAGCCTGCATAAATTGCTCCTAAAATATGGTCTGATCTGCATCTATGTCATAGCAATAGATAAACTCAATCGGAATAGCAAAAGCAATAGCAATATCTAGATGTAAGTATACTTCTTCTGCAACAAGATAGGGCAAGCAAAACATATCTATTTATTGATGCTTTGCTCACTTGGGCTCACTAAGCTGGTTGGCTGGTTAGCAGGGTAAATCAGCAGGACAGGAAGTTGCTACAGTAGTTTCAAAGAAACTAACCTAAGCAAAAAAGTCAATATCACATTTAAATATGAGAAAAGATGAGCGCACAGTCATTATATTTCAATGTTTGGCAAGCGGCCATATGCAGGATAATGAAAAATGAGGAAACCTGCTCTTTATGTCGACCTAATTCTGAGTGGAAAGTGGTGTATCATATTTTCTTTATGAACACAGTACATCTAAATTCTGGTGTTTCAATTTTCAGCATGCTGCATGTTTAATGAATTTAGTGTGTAAGATCTCACAGTTCCACAAACATCTCCCTTTGCCATACCTTACATAGAGACTCACATGGAACAACTACCAAAAGTCCCATCATTATCAGCTTGTTTCTGACAGCAGCCTAGTCACATGTTGTCAATGTCGTCAATTTAGCTCAATCCTGCAGGACCAGCCTATCTATCTGAATGAAAGCAAGAATAATCTGTAGAAGGCATTCTATTAAACAATAAAAAATATCTAAATGTTATATTTATGTCTGTAATCTTTCGCTCTGAGCTTGTTCAGCTCAGAGAGAACTGCTCTTCGTTGAGCTGCTCTTCACAAAGCTTGACACCCGCGGTGCACTACTGCCCTATTCCATGTCCCCATTTAGCACAGCAGGAGAGCAGAATCCCATGAATAAAGCCTTTTCATCAGGAAATTGTAGACACAAGAATGACAAATAAAACACCTTCTTATCTCAGGGTCCAATGTGTGTCAATGGAACTGATGCTGTCGAAACATGAGACTGACTAGGACTTTTCTTAAAATAGCAATGCAAACTCTACAATGTAATGCATCCATTTGTGTAACGCCTCAGACTTGAAGCACAACCCCCGTCATTTTCAAGATGGAATGTATTTTCCCATCTATTTCCATCATAATAATAATAATAAAAATAAGAACTATTTATATAACACTTCATATAACACTATATAACAACAGAGTTACAAAGTGCTTCACAGGAGTAAAAAACAGCTGAGATAGGTATAAGATAAATGCCTGAGGTAAAACAAAAATAAATACATAACATTCTACCACAGAAGGATATATAAAAAAATCAAAATATAATAAAATAGTAATTTAAAGCTGTACAGTGTAGACACAGGGTGCAAGTAACAGTGTGTTTCCACAATGGTTGTGTGGTAAAAGTAAGATTAATAAAGTGTATTTTTATAAGACATTTAAAAGATGACACCGAGCTGACTAGTCTGACCTCCTTGGTCAGGCAGTTTAGGGGCCCTTCTGGCAAAAGCTTGGTCGTACTTAGTCTTTAACTTTGCTTGTGGAGCAACCAGAAGCACCCTGCTGGAGGATCTCAGGCTGCGACTAGACACGTAAGGGGTTATAACCTCTGTAATGTAATGGGATGGAACGTGCCTTAGATATAATTAGTAAAATCTTAAAATCAACCCTAAAACAAACTGGAAGTCAGTGAGGGCAGCTAAAACAGGCGTAATATGTCTGCCTGAGGCATTTGGAGGTAATTGGAGTCTAGCAAGATTCTGCTGGCTTAAGCAGGTGTACAATAAATTGCAGTAGTCAAGGCGAGATGTGATAAAAACAGGAATAACCGTTTCAAGGTTCTTGATTGATAGAAATGATCTGATGGTAGAAACGTTCTGCAATTGTAAGAAACAACACTGAACAAATGCATGTTTTTCCAAATTCAGCTAGTTATCAAAGATGACACTTAGATTTCTGCAACTCAAGGTAACATTAGAGGACAAAGGGCCAAGATGTTTTGTAATATGTGAATTTGACATGTCCAGACCAATAATAATAATAACTTCAGACTTATCTGCATTTAATTGTAAACCATTTTGAGACATCCAATTCTGAATATCCCTAAGGCATTCTTGGAGTGTCTAATTGCTGCTTGGCTTAATGGAGAGATACAGCTGTGTGTCATCTGTATAGCAGTGGAAACTAATGTTGTGTCTGTGTATGATGTGCCCCAGGGGTAGCATATAAATGGAGAATAATATTGGTCCCAGGACAGACCCCTGGGGTACTCCACATGTCTTGCAAGTGCTAGATGACCTGCATTCACCAATGGCTACATTAAAAGTCCTGTCTTGCAAGTAAAAGTAAATTCAATTTAAAACAGAACCAGAATGCCCACCCATTGTTTAAGATGTTCAATTAAAACCAAATGGTCAATAGTATTTGGCCTTGGAGAAAATATCATTAAATGGATAAAACTACTATACAGCAACCCTAGTGCAGAAGTTCTGACTAACACCATTATATCAAAACCTTATGGCTTGTTCAGGGGAACACGCCAGGGGTGCCCACTGTCACCCCTTTTATTTGTACTATCAATTGAACCCCTAGCAATGACAATCAGATCCCACTCCTTAATTACAGGAGTAACAATTAGAAACTATGAACACCGTATTGGCCTTTATGCAGATGACACTGTACTTTTCTTAAAACATCTGGCACAGGCCCTACTAACACTTACACATCTATTGCAGTCTTTCAGGAGTTTCTCTGGCTACAGGGTAAATAACACAAAATCTAATATTCTGTATCATAGAAAGACCGAAAGAGACCAGTAGGGAATACATTTCATAATTCACCTTGTGGCTTTACTTATCTGGGAGTAAAAATCACTCCAAACATAGATGACCTAGTTCCAGAGAACTATAATCCAATTTTAATATCTATATCAGAATATCTGGTCAGATCTTCCCATTTCTTTAACTGGCCATGTCAATATTGTTAAGATGAATGTGTTACCAACATTTCTATATCTAGTCCAATCCATTCCCTTACATCCCCATCTAATCTACTCCCTAAATTGAAAGAAATAATAACTAACTTTATTTGGAATAATAAATGCCCAAGACTCAGACTTACCTTACTTTAATTGCCATATAAAACCATATATTAAATAACCGTAATTTATGAATTAAATGTGGCTGAGAAATAGGCACATAATTCCACTGCCTTTATTCCACTACATTATTCCAAAAATTTAAAAATTCTGGGAAATGGTCATACAAACTATATCTGATGTTATCTTTGTTAGGTTGCCTATTTATCCTTGGACTTGGTATTACTCTTACCAGCAGCTAAAAGTAGAGAGTAGAGTTGGGTAAATATGCAAGGAGGCAGTGAGGCATTCATAATGGATAAAATCTGCAGATAAAACAGAAGGAAGTATGTCCAGGGAACACAAAGAGGGATGCATCTTGGTCAATAGTTTCTGTTAGGCATTCAGCAAGTAGAGTAAAAAAAAACCATAAAAATTAAGAGCGGCTTTTACTGCAACAGTGAGTGGAGTAATCTGCCTTCTAATTGTATACACCTTATCAACAAAGTAATTAAAAAATTCCTCACATTTGTCTGTAGAAGGTTCAATGATGGGACAAGGGTGAGCATCTGTGGTACAACTGATTACATTAAAAAGAACCCTGGAGTTATGGCAATTTTTTTTTCAGTGAGGTCAGAGAAAAATTGTGCCCTAGCATTTTTAACTTAATCTGAATGGCACGAACATCCTCAGTTATCCAAGGCATGTAGGTATTCTTACACTTTTTAAGGCTAAGGGGAGCAATTTGGTCCAGTATGTTAGTGCAGGTATTATTAATGTTATTTAATATTTAAAATATTAAATACTAATATTCATAGAGATCTGAAAGGCAGAGGAGACAAATAACTTGGAGAACTTGGCAGCATAAGTGACGTTAAAAATGCAAGAGCTTGCTAGGTTTTGTTTACATTTTGTATGATTAGGGACCACAGTGTCAAACATAATGCACTTGTGATCAGCGACAGCAACAGCTGTACATAAAACATTATTTGGAGGCAAACCATTTGAAAGGATATAGGGTGTGGCCCTTAAGGTTTGTAGGCTGAGTGAGAAGACGGGTTAAAACATTCAGTGACGGGGGGTCCTGGTGGATCGGTGGTCCACATATCACCACATATCTGCGACATCCTCGGTTTGAATCTGATCCAGGACCTATGTCGCATGTCATCCCTTCTCTCTCACCTGATCTTTCCTGTCTCTCTCTACAGCTGACTATTGAATAAAAGGCAAAAATGCCCAAAAACTAATCTTAAAAAAGATAAAAGACATTTAAACACACAGCAGCTAACAAGTTATCAGGGCAAAAGACATGGATGTCACCTAATATCAAAATATTACAGCTGTATACATGTCTCATTACAGATATGGTGTTGAATTTCTGGAGTGTCCATTGGCCCTATAGGACTATATTGGAGAGATGCACCCAGGTAAACAAGTAAATAGCTCTACAGTGAAAAAACTGATATTTTGGTCAGAATTGATCAGTATGATGGAAAATGATGGGAATATAGGGTCAAAAATGTTAAGTTATGCTCATGAGTTATGTCCTGGTCTTACCAATGTACTGGTTCCACTCTGGATCCAGGTCAGCTTGATTGGCGAGGCAGCCCTTCATGACATTGAGGCAGTAGTTCTTACAGGGCTTCACTGCTGGCATGCCCTGGCAGAAGGGGCAGTACAGCATCTTGGTCAGTGCTCGGATACACGCTGGAGTGTTGCTTACCTGCAGGGAGCACAGAGTGTAACAGCAGACATTAGCACCTGCTCACCTACTCAGTTCTATAGTATCACACATAGCCACCATAATTACATAACACATTCTATGTGATTGAAATGATGGAATATTTATGGAATACTTTGTAATACCCTGACACTTTATGTAATACCCTGACACTTTTAATATGAAAGAATTCTCAAGCAACCAGTTTGAGAAGAACTGGGATTCTGGGATTACAAAAAAATAATATAATAAAATATTCCACAACTTTTACACACAATTAGAATAACAGCAATCTTGTCTGTTTAGCTCAGTTCTGTGAAATTAGTAATAGCTTGGTTAACAGGTCAAAAGTACTAATATAGGTCTATTGCTAACTTAAGCAGTCGCTGATGTTTTTGACAATATAGTTATTATCAAATTAGAAAATATAAGCTTGAATGCATGACCTGGCCAAGCTGTATTCATCAGAGTTTCCTCTCACTTGATTACCTAAGCGAGACCAGCAGGTTTTAGGTGAGAGCAGAAAATTAGCAGTTCTGAACAGAGCTGTAACAGCTCTGCTATTCTAAAAGGGACTAGCTTTTAGGAGAAATCTCCAACTTTCTCATTCTTTAATAGCTTTAGAAAATAAAATGGCACTTTAGTTGATTTTTTCCTCAGGGAAAATGATGAGTCAAAATTTCAGGGACTTTAATGTTTTTTTTGATCATACTGTTGCAACCTAAGAAAAAATTCAGTGGCAACTCTGGAAAAAAAAGAGTTGTAAAATGTGACCAAATAAGTCTGGAGGCCTGTCAAGGTGTTTGAAGTTAAAGCTCCTAACAGCTATTGACTTTTTCTGTTTCTGTTCTTTTTCTGCACCAACAGAGGCAGAGAGTCTGATGTTTTTTATTGACCATCTTTCCAGACCCCACAGTGAAGCAATTTGTGTCACTTTCTATGCTTATGTGAAGATGTTCAAGGGTGCACACATGGACCTCATGAACGCAGGCATCAGAACCTTTTATCTGGAAATCAAAGATGCACTGGCATGGGTAGTAGAATTGCATAATAATTTTATCTTCTTGAGATGAAATGATATGAAATTGGAACATTGAAACTTTTTAAAAAGCTCCCATTGATTCCCATTCATTTTTCATAAATGTTGAAAGTTTCAGAATTCAAAAAGTGTAAGAAGTATAGAATAAAATATGAGTTTAATGTAGGTTCTATACATTTACACAGCCCCTGCCTAAGTTTTCAAAACTGGAACAGAGTCTCTAGCTGAAAGCATGTACAAATAGTTGGAGATAACAATAATGATAGCACTACTACTACTACTACTACTACCAATAATAATAATAATAATAATAATAATAATAATAATAATAATAATAATAATAAATACTGGGAATAACACTCATATTATTACCAGTATTTATTATTATTGCTTTCAGCTAGCCCACTGTTTTCTACAATAATATTTGCACTGCAATAATTCTAGTTAATAAATCCTAATTGTGTTGTTCAATATTCAATTAGAATAGATAGATATAGATAATTCAATACTCATTATCACAGAAAGTGTGCTGCTGTTTTCGTGAATATTTGCAGTTAAACCTGCACTATGTAACTTTATGTCATTTAGTCTTTCAGGTAACCGTTAGCAGCTTTGTTGCGTTAAATCAGCTGTCTGTAGCGATAGCGAAGGCGCTAGCTCCCTCACTGCTGTTTTGGAGCTGTGTGTGTTCGGCTTGTAAATTTCGATTTGTTGCTTCCTGTGCTCAGAGAAAACTTTCCTGCCAGTGTACCTACCGATTCAAAACTTCATTGGGGTGAATGGAGCGATTTTTTGGTATTGCTGAGAGGTTGCACCATTGCTGTCAGTATAACTTTTAGAATATCTTCTTAGATTTAGTCATAATAAGCTGCAAAATAAGAGCATATCCCTACTGTGAATTGAGAACAAATACAGTTCGTCTCTTGTTAGGTGAGCCTAAGAGCTAGCCAGTGAACATCTTGCAAAATTCAACTGAGACAGAGAACAAACAAGGAGGGAAGAAGTGAGTTGTCATGTTCAAGTCTAAACTATGAAAAGTACTTCGAAATTGTATAAGTAAGGTGGAAGAAAGCTTAAGCTCTGCTGGAGGTTTCGGTTCTGAGCGGTTTCTGACTGCCTTTATGTTTGATTTGCCTGGACCCCTGCCTCATTCTCAGCCCACCAGTAAGTATATTCAAGAGAGGAGTGGAGGCACCGTCTTCCTCCACCAAGTGCGAGATAGGATCAAATAGACCCTCCCTGACAAACAGACAGCCCTCGCACATCAATCTGTAAGACCACTGGCTTGGCTTGTCACGCAATTAGACACCGATTATTTATACAAAGCTATTGGCAACATCCATCAGACATGCCACAGGTGTAGGGAGGCGTTAGGGAGCACACAGGAATCTGTTTTCAATAGATTTAGATAGTCCGTGAGGGGGGTAGGCAAACAAAAAAGGCCACGTGATTTTCCTGAGAAAGTCAAGAGAAAAATAATCTCTCATCTGGAGTCACATTTTCTTTTCATTTTCATAATAATCAAACATTAGTCTTAATTGTCACTTAGTAATTAATTGTTCTCTACGCTCTGATTAAGGTTCATACTAGAAGATTACAGATTAGTGTGTTTCAAAATCAAAACCCAAGGAGGTTGCTACACCAATCAATGTAATTTCTTAAAGGCACATTTTATTCATTCTCTTCCATGGAAATAAAACAGCAAGTGGGCATATCAGGGACAGTATATGTGATTTAAGTTTGATTCATTTGCTCTGTGGAAATGTTTCACTCAGGTAATGAGTGAATGAAGCCGGGATATCAGTTAGGGTCTCCATGTTCATTAATTGCCATGTGCACACTTAAGTGCAGTATCATAATAACTCATTCATTTTCCAAGTCACAGCCGACATTCCCCAACGCAGCCCTTCCTTGATGAGCGCGGCTTAAATAGAAACATAATGTCTGCACCTTTCCTTCAAATGGATTGCTGTCATGCTGAGCGCGTTGGGATAGTAACATTATTCTAGTTGCAGCAGGAGAAGTCAATTAGGGTGGGACCTATTCTGAGAAACAATCACCAGATACATCTTCATAAGCTTTCCATCACTTCAGAAAATTAGAGGCAGATACGCATGGGCTTTGTTTGAGAGGAGACGTAGGCTCCAGGCGTGTGTCTTTGCCTCCTCAAAGCCCCCAGTGTGGTGCGGTGTCTCCTATAGCTGTGAAAAGACATGATGTACTACAGCAACTACTGTAATTCAATAAACACCCTGGCAGCAATAAGCGTGCATGTCACATCTCACAGGAGCTCTGCCATAGACACCTCTCGCAGGGTGTCTTATTCCATTATGCTTATACCCAATCCCCCATGATGAGTTTAAACCCTGGGGATCAAAGGGCTGCGGCCCCAGACACATGACCTGTGTCTCGGGTCCCTCTGAAATGTCAGAGGTGAAGCCGGGACGCGTTGGCTATCATGCAGCCCGTGGGGTGACTCACTACACACATACTAACAACTCATCCTGGATGGCTGCTTAGAAACGAGGCTCAACACCGCTACTGGAAGAGCGCAGGGGACATGTTGAGAGTTGAAAGAGTTCACAATGGTGGAAAACCAGAGCTGGAGAGGGCAGTCATTATAACAGAATACCACTTCCACAGTCGTTTGGGGACTTTTTCTTCTTCTTGCTCTCTGATGATTGAAGATCCACCATCTCTTTATACAGGCTTCTGTTCATACACTATACAGCAGGTCTATAAATATTTATAATAGCGATGATAATCCCATTTAACTGATATCTACACAATAGTGAAGGCAAACCAGGGTTACTAGGGATTTGCTGCATAGGATTTATCAGTGCTTCTCTCAACCTAGAGGAAGATATCTAGAAGCAGCCCTGCTGTTGTTGAGCGCAACTAACTCCCAGCCTTAGCCTCTTGCTTTTCCTTTAATCTTACTTTGTACATGATCAAAACGACACACACTCCCAGGGCCAGTATGACATAGTGCAGAAGCTGCATCAAGATTACATCAAATCAAACAGAATACTAAGGCTACAGCTTGATTAATGGCTTCTGTATACGGGGTTAACAAATATTAGGCAACAGAGATACACACATTGATGGCAAATATTTCTTTTCTTTCCGCTTTTGTTGCATGCGCATTTCTCCTGAGCAATCCAAATACCCCTCACTAGTGTTTACCAGACAGCACCTATAAGACGAGCCTTGAGCTCTGACTGCCTGAAGACATGTACCAAGAAAAGAGAAAACATTAGTCAGAAAAGTATCAGACAGGAACTTGGTTGGGGTGAGCAACTGGGAGAAACTTCAACCTACTGCAGAAATACTAATCGAGACCTTGGGCTTGTCAAAGTAACATTTAATTCCACACAAGCCCCCTATATGAAATATTTTCCAACAGCAACTGCAGATGAAATCAAATGAAATAATTTGGTTTTGTTTCATGGTTTGCAGCATTAGGAATAAGGAACTAGATATGTTCATTTTAATAATGTTTAAATCTCCCAGCACAATTAGCCTCTATTATCCGGTCAAATTGAGTTTTGATGAAGAGATGAGCAATTTTACCTTAGATACTCTGTGAGCCACCTCCCGGCCAACAGAGAGCCCTTGGACAAACGTGCGTGCAGCGATGAATGCCCGGGTAACCTGAGCCTTGAGCTTCCTGGGCACGTCTCCAAAGGGCTTGAGCTGGTCGGTGTACTTACTGATACACTCCAGATAGTCCTCAGTGATGATGTACTGGGAGTTGAGCAGCGTGAACATGCGCTCCAGGAGTCGTGACCAAAAGTCATTAAGCATTTCCTCCAGGTTAACATTTCCTCCCGTGTAATAACGCTTCAGCTCAGCAAACAGGTTCTGAAAGACCTCCGAGTTCTGCATGTAAGGCTTGCCGTAAGTCCTCACAAACATCTCGTTCAGGGACCTCTCGGTGTTCTCCAGCAGCTCCAGGAAGAATTCTGGGTGAAAGAAAGAAAAGCCAAACTTATTCTCTGAGACTTTTTTTTGTCAATACTTCTGTGTTAGTGGAGAAAATACACTGCTTGTGCGATTATTTTCATGAAAATTAGACAGTGGGAACCTTGTTAATGCCTGGTCTGCTGAACAGTTATGATTGCTAGATGGAGCGTTGTCTAAACAGGACTTTTGCTTGATTACAATACCAAAAGCAAACATGCTCACAAACAAAAATACCAAAATAGCAAAACAATTACACCCTCAATGTTGATTTAATTTTGAAGAGACTTCACAGCTTTCTTGATTTTGCAGCCAGTAAACTACTTTCGAAATTGCAATGGGAACCCTCCTCATATACTTCTGGAAAGCAATAAGTCCTGTATTTGTAGTGGAGGAGGTCTGTATTTGTCCAAACCTCACCTGCAAACTCAAAACACCTTTGTGTACTTTGATAGAAAGGACAGAAATAGCAGAATTATTTCCCATATACAGATTCTCATGGAGTATTGTTCCATATCCAGGTAGCATAAGGCTGTCAGCTGGAGAGCAATACATTCTTTTTTTCACTATAGACATGATGGTACAATATATTATGTCTATGGGCTTTACTGCATTCTGTCTGCCTGCATTCTCCTTTCGAGGCATCCCTTATTGTTTACCGCATGACCTCTATGACTCACCAGAAACTGGGATGAGGTTATATTATTTCTCACTATCTGCTATCCACCATGATAGTCTTGGTTTTCAAGGACCCAGATTAAATTTAAATAGGCTTCAAAACTCTGCACCATTAACAGCGCCAGGGTGTAATAGTTCAAGACTAATCAGAAGAGACGTTCATGACTTCCCTCCTAAAAAAAAATAAAAAAATAAAGTACTGGAGATCACATTAAGTGCATTTCTATCTCTCAGTTTCCGTCTGCTTTTCCAGGGCAAACATGCACAGTCCAAGAAATGAAGAGCATCCCATGCTCTTTCCAGCAACTGTCCTGCTACGCCCAACACCCTGCTTTTATTGAATTAGCATCTCTGAAGTACTTCCAACGTAGGTCACATCAAACACTCAGACCATAGCGGCATATCCACTAAGAGAACCAACCCTGCTTCTCAGAGCACTGCACATTTCAGTCACTCGCCAACGGGGCCTCGATAAAACTGTAATGGATCTGAAGTGGTCATTAGAGCTCAGCAATGCAGGTGAAATTACAAATTTCAGCAGGAGAATAAAAAGGACAGATTGCCCACAATTCCACACCAAATCATACATCTAAACAGCCGTATCATGCAACATGAAAAATATGCCTCAGGGTAGTACAATGCACAAGATTTGATTTATTAACTTATGATGAGATTAATTTAAAACACATACAATGATGAATGTTTTTCTTGACGGCGGAGATTTAGCTTTCTATATTTATCTTAACACCACCAATTATCGTTCATCCAGTAGCGTTTTGATTGCTGTTCATTAACATGTGTTATATCACACACCAGAGATATAGCGTTAATTATAATGCCCACACTCCTCTGGGAATCTGATTAAATTAGCTTCACATTCACATATGTCTTGTTCAGAGCCAACTTATGGGTGCCATGCCCACAACAGCTAAAGCTACCAAGAGGGAAAGGCTTAACAGTGAAGAACATCAGACACGCATTTGAGAACACCATCTATGCATTAATATTTTATGAGCAGGACTAATAATTTCATATAGCAACACCGAATAACCTTAAAATCTCTCTCTCTCTTTTCATAATGATGGTGCTGTTGTCGTCAGACTCGACCGACATGTTCGCGTCTTATGGGACATAATTACAATTTATCACCCAGCCTTTTCAAGCATCACCAATGGGATAGTTTCCCACAAATATTGATGGGGAGCATCATTTTTTTCATGTAGTACATTTGCAGTTCCGTCCAAAACAACTTTAAGTGTTGGCAAGAGTATGGTTATTCTTCAGTACTCTTGAGACTGTGCAAAGTAAGTGGAAGACTACAGTGAGCAGTAATGTAATTATACAAAGTTTCAAGCATGACTTGTCCTTCAACAACTTTACTTCCTTAATGAAAATAGTCTGCGGTGCTGAGCGATATACGCGCTGATTAATGACAGCTTCGAAACCAATTTCATTACAAATGTGCATCTAAGGAAAAGAATATCTGCACGCAGTCAAGTCCTTTAGCCTTCGTATCAACTGAGATATTAATGCATTGTAGTCAACATAATTTATTGTTAATGTGGTCAGGATATTTTATTTAATTCTAAGCTCTGTTTCACAGTGATTACGATGAATAATTAACACTCGCATTATGGATGACCTCAGTATAAAAAAAACAACATTTACAGACAACTTAATATAATTAGCTCAAACCCATGAGTAGGATCATATTTTACAATGCTATATTAGGGGAAATGCCAGAAACTGAAAGTTATTAGAAAAGCTCACGTAAATCCTCTATACATCTTAGTAATTAGGAGGTCTGCTCAAATGAAGAGCTGCTAACGGAGGACGATGATCCTATAATGTTGGACAGGGGTGATTCTAATGCTCCTTAACTTGCACAGAGTTCATTACATTGCGCTGATAAAGCTCAGCATGGCTTCCCATTCCTCACTGTGCGCACAGAGCGGTGCGTAGGCTAAACAGAGTCATTCCCTCTTTGATAAACAAAAAGCTTCTGCTTCTGAGAAACACAGCTGCTCGCTCTCACAGAAACCTACCGATGGTTGCTCTCCTAGAAGTCAGAGAAGTCGGCGGTATTTGCACTTCAGAAATCTTTTCAAACAGAGCATTCCTAGTTTACATCTTGGATCTGTGATGATGGGGGGAAACTGAGTTTTTCACTTATAATGCACTGCACAGATTTTGGAGACTATGGAGGCAACTTCATCTGGCCTTCAGTGTATAACTAACAGAGCTAGCTGTGATGGGCTGAAAGCTGCTGTATGCCTTTATTAAAGGACCACAGTGGGAAGTGGCCTGCAGACAGTAGTTAATTACAGTGAAGCCCCCTGAACTGTGACCAGCGGTGTCTTATATATGGAGCTCTCTAAAAACAGTCCACCATCCCAAGTGATTGCAGCAAATGCAAGCTATGGTAAATATCAACATGACAGATGTTTAAAGGATATCACCAGCAAAACATTTCCCTCCGGTTTCAAGGCCCACTTGAAAGCACCATTGTTAATCCAATGATACACACACTCCTTCAGTAAATCACTCTGTGACAATCCTACTGGGGACAGAGATTATACTTAGAGCAAAGCCTCACATATACAGCAGTAGTGTGTAAGATGACCATCACAACACAGAGGCCACATAATTAATGCAACGTGGTCCACCTCCATTCATCATCCCTTTGGGGCTCAATAATAACCCCTACCAATGCTAAACGCTGTAGCCTCAGCATTGACCTAACATAGTTATCATTTGGCAATGCCTGTGCAATGACATTTGAGGATGGCAACAATTGCAAAGTGCATCTTTTGACATCTTGTTATCTACATACCACTGAGAAGGTATCAAACGTGTTAAAATGCAATACGCTATTTTGACAGTCCCGTGTCGGTGCCATCTTTATGTGCACTTATGTGCACAGAAAGTGTATGGACAAATTCAATGCAAGAAGCTTTCCTTAATAATTCAAAAGTCAAAACACCTTCCTTCGTGCAACACATCATCAAACCTATCTGCAAACTATCAGTAAAGCAACCCTGGGTAAACAGCAGAAATGACATGGTTTGACGGCCCTTGTGCAGCAGAGTAAACAGCCTATCTTATCTCCAGCAAAGGCACTCGGGGCCTTCTCCTACAGGACTACAGCCAATCAAAGGGGAAGGCCATCTCTAACCCAGTGTTTATTGGAATTGCATGAAATAAGGCACACAGAAGGTGTCTATACGATCCCTCCTCCATCTTTGATGCCTCTGCATGAAACCAGCACTTTCACTGCCAGGAGGAGAGCTTCCAATTCCACGTGTCAATCACAAGGTAGGTCAGTGATTGGTTTGATGGGAAGAGCAAGTCTGGTGAGGACTGTTCTGAGTGCTGTGCTACTGTAGAGAACATGACAGATTGACCTTTTATTTCTCCATTGCCTTGTGATGATTCCTCTGGGTTGGCTATCGTGAGTCCCACACTGGCAGTTAAAAGCAGAGCCAAACGACGTCCACGACAGCTGCTAAAATGAGGAGGAAAATCAAGGGATTCCGCTTCCTCGTATGTGAAAATGACCAGATTCTCCACATCGAACTATCTAACCACGAGGAGGAAAAATAACACTTTTGACAATGAGCTGGCTTATTATGTGAACTAGGATGCAACATACTGACATCCCTATTCCTAAATTATAAATGGACTTTAATCGTCACATACACATACATGCAGTGAAATAAAGTTCTTTAGGAATCCAAAAAGAAAATATGGAATTGTATCTAAAATATTGTAAGAAAATATAAATAAATAAACCATTCAGAATCTTTTGTAAAGGTTTTGTACAAAATTACTGTAGCATTTTTATTCTACCTCAACTGGACTGTGAAGCCGGACTTTTTATACTACTTATTTATCAGGCAAAGGATTTTGCTGAGCACGCATGCCCTTTTCAGCACCGCCCTGCATCACATTCATACAATCACACACATTCACACCTGGGAGCTGGCCAGCACAGCCTTCTACTCTTGGCTGCTCCTGTTTGGGGTTAAGTGCCTTGCTCAAGGGCGCCTCGGTAATGGTTGCTGAGGAAGAGACAGTATTACTCCCCACGCTCAGATTATCACAGCTAGCCTGAGGATTCGAACAGCAACTTTCCCATCACGCGCCTGCTTCTAAAGGATTGTTTCTAAAATATAAACAGATTAAAGGTTTCTTTTTATTTTGCTACCACGTCCGCAGGATTCCCTTAATAGATTGTCAAGGGACGTTTTAACCAGCGATTGGGGTGTTGGAGAGTCAGTAACTCCAAATAAGATCAATTGTTGAGGGTGGACTACATTAATATTCTGCCGGGCTCCACAGCCCCATGGTGTTAGTGGTCAGTGGAAGGCCAACAATTGATTAGTAATTAAGACCCTGACTTAGTCTTTAATGAGCTAGGTGGAAGAGAATTCTGTGTGCCAGCTATTTCTCTAATTTCTCTGAGCCGAGGTATGGTGTCCTGGGGTCTTGGGATATATGCTATGGCCAAAACACTGGAAATATACAAGGACACGCTGTTTGCATGCATTAATTAGCAAACAGACGAAAATGATAATAAATTACAGGATTACCGGCTGCATTATTGGCATCGATTGTCCAAATGATGGTTGTTCTCTTTGAGCCACCGTGCAGCTGCACGACTGTGGAGCCGCGGCTGGGGTACTGGGGGATATTTCTGTGTTTCTGCTTGGATGATCTTGGCATAGTGGAGACGGTGCCCTCTCGCTGTGACACACAGGCTGTGGTGTCAGGTATGCGTGGGCTGGCCTGCTACTGTCAGATACAGTAAACCTCATAGCAAACTCCGCATAAAGAGATGAAAATACACAAACACTGACTCTGTGTAGGTGGGACTCCATAGCCAGGTGCTAAATACATGGTAAAGAGCATCTAAATGAGCTAACAGCATTGTTTTGATTTTTAACCATGTTCTCGCAGCTCAGTATCGAGGCCAATATAATTAGACTGGCAGTGTTACTTTAGCAGAAGAAAGTACTATTTGTATTGTTTGTAAGTTCCCTTTGAGGAATACAGAATGACAAAGAATTGCTGGATTGCTTGCAATCAATATAAATTAAGGTGAAAGAAATCCTAAAGAAGATTTTTTTCTGGAATCTGCGGCTTGAAACCGATGACTGCAGAGCCTTTAACCTTCTGGCTGAATTAGTTCAAAAGTAACATAAAGGTGAAATCCAAATCAAGCAACAGATTTCTCATGTTTCCAGTGCTGGTGGTCAGTTGAGACCCCCTGCAGACACACAGTCTCCTGACAGCAGAGGAATGCAGAGCTGAAACCTGCACATGGCACCTGCTTTGACGCTGATGAAATTATGGAAAGTGGCAGCAAAGCCCCAGAGGAAGAGGGGTGCCTGGAGTCATGCATCTAAGTGCTGCTGGTCAAACCCCATTTCCTCCCTCACTGGAGCCCTCCTTATGACATTCACTATCCTGACAGCAGCTGATCAAAATAACACTTATTTATTTATGCATGCTTCCAGGAATCACATGTGTCCAGAAGAAGTGTATCTTCCTGGAAAAAAGACAGACATAACCCAGGCATCGTGACATTGAGTTTCTGGGCAATGTGCAATCATTTGAGAGTTGCATGATGTAACTCAATATCATTTTTTTTCATATAATAGGTTGAACAGTTTGAAGAGCGTGGACATAGCAAGACATTACATTGACTACTGAGTATTAAATTACAGCATTAATCACTCAAACGTTCTGCGGTTGTTAAAATGTGATGCGAAATGTTGTATGTGTGTTTTGGAAACAGTGTAAAGTAAACTTCAATTAAATTTCAGACAAAGCAATAGATGGAACCAAAATTGGGGGTAATACCTGCTGGCCTATAGCCACCCAAGATGAAAAAATGGTGGTATGATCCATGAAAAGTGTATGACATCTATTAAAACATCTATTTAGAGTGTGTTAATCAACTTCCTGTAATCAGTCTGTCTATACGTGGAGGATTGGTGGTGAGTCCTAATCACCAGCAACTGCAGTCTACCATCAGTCAAGTAGTCTCAAGTCTGTATTGGCAGCAGTATTAATACTGAATACCAATTTCTGGAAACATCAGAGTCAAATATTAACTTTGCCAGTTCTTGAGATTACTTTTATACACTATTTGCCAACAAAAATAACAAGCCTTGCCATATTTTCTCTGTCAGCGTGAATGCTGCATGAACACTGAGCAGACTTTTGATAAGCTAAATATTTTCTTTACAAACTTGTTTGGTCACCTAGCTCCTCCATTTTTCATGGGAAGATTGATTGTTGTTTTGCAATTTAAATCCCACAGAAGACGTGCAAGCTAATGGGTTTTGGGTAACAGAGAGGCTGGTAAAATAGCAACAGAAGTGCAGTTGCATAGACACTGGATTTGTAAATGGTACTCAACGTTGTATACCGATGAAAATCAACTCTTACAGATGCTATTTATTTTATGCATTTATGTATAATAATGCATGAATTGTCCATTATGCCATTTACATTGCATGCTCACATGATGACAAGACTATCCAATAACCATTGATCTGCAGTTAAATTAGAGCATATTTGTGATCTAGGGAGTCATTGGGCATATTGTACCATAAATTCAGAAAGCTATTATGAGTATTATTAGTGTACTGATGATATCAAAATCGATACATGATTACATATAGCAACACACTGGGAGTTCAGTAATGAATAGTAAAAACATTTCTAATGTGGAAAGCAAGTTATGATCATCTTCAGTACAAAAACTATTCTTTCTCGACCAAATAAGCCAATAATCACAAAGATCTTTGCTGACGTCACGACTGACATCACAGTTTCAGCAGTGTACATGTGGTCACTGGAGTTACACTCTGTTGTTACTACACGTTCTGGGTTATTCCTTCGGTATGTCCGCCAAATGCATCATATTGCATGAAAAATAACTCTAGGCTTAGCTGTGGCTGCAGGATTTAACATGTGCTCTGCTCGGATAACTGCGAGGCCTTCGGAAAGAAAGGTGCTTCAGCCTCAATCCCAGCATACTGTGGAGGTATTGACTCAATAGATGCAAGTCATTCCTCTCAAAGACATGTTCCAACGTTTTCACTTGATATGAATTAGTAAAATGCAGTCGTAGAAACCGCAGTTTGAATGCTGTTGCAGTGTTTTATGCTTGACTCAGTGCTGTTGAATTATTTTGTGAAAGACGATTAGGTAAAAGACGAGGAGGTGCAATGACTGAGCTAGCGTATTCGCGGGAGAAGGAGAGAAACCAACAGGAAAACAGAAATAGAGAAAGGGAGCAGGGGAGAGTGAGGCTCATTGTTTCTGAAGAGCATTGCTAATCTGCACCAGTTCCTCTAACTGCAGAGTGCAGCGCTGAATCAGTGCCACTACTTGAATCACTCAACATTGAAAATCAGAGAAACAACTGATGCAAATCCATCCCAAAATAGGGTCAATACAGTGGCATGGGAAAGTATGTGACTCCTGAGCCAATTCGTTATCTGTTTTGTGGCATGATGTGACATGGCAATTAACACAAAATGTCGGTACTGGAATAACACATAGTACATCGGTTATATCATTTAACAAAACAAGTGCATCCTTTTGGTAAAGCCTCATTTACACCTGATTCTATCTCCTGTTATTCCAATAGACTACGCAATACATGGTCGGTTCAATGATTGACCTTATGTCCTGATCATGAGCAAGCAAATCAGCCCATAGCTATCATCCGACCGCCGTTCTGTACGCTGATAATGGTTATCATCACCAATTTACAAGCCTGATCTTCCCCATTGAGATCAGTGACAACATTAACCTATTAAACTGTCAATGATGAATTACACATTATTCCACGCATGGTTGCCATAGGATGATGGTGATGAGCTGTTTTGTTTTTCTTCACGCGCTAGGCTAGATCTGAAATTGAACACTTCAACACGAATCAGCCGCACACTTCACACTCAGAATGGTGAGAAGCCAAATTTAGTCCCAGCTGAAGTTTAGGAATTCAGTTATTTTAGATGTAATACGAGGGTTAAATAATGAATGAGTGGTGACTTGGTGTTATTTGTCACATCAGTCTTGTTCTAGATTGAGGCTATAACAAAATAGTCCATAATACAAAAACGGATAAAGAGACAAATTAGGACATATTGTAATTTAACAGGGAAGTTAAGGTAAAGCCATTCATTTGGGAGGGAAAGACGATTCAAAGATAACCCTTGAACTGCGTTTTAAAATATCTGACAATGGTGACAGGTGGGTAAAAGGTTTGACATCATTTCCGCCACCACCACCGCCATTGACTAAGGTGATGAGCTGCTGCTTCCCATACACAGCAGAGCTGGAGGGATTATTATTGGTCATCAAAGTGTAACTAGAAGAAGCTGACTCCATAGAGTAGGACACCAAGGGGGGGGGCGCGGGGAGGTGGAGTGAAAGGCTTGTTTCGGTAATAAGTAGACCCCCTCCCAAAAGCGGAAGCCCAGTGGATGTGTGGTGGTCAAGGAAGCCTCTGTGGCGCTAAGACAGGATCATACACAGCACAAGACCAGCAAACCCCCTTAACAGTGCAGGCGTGTGCTTGTTGCTCCCGCTCAAGCTGTCAATCTGCAGTGCAAGAAGCCATGTTTGTCTAATCCAACCAAGAGGGTGCTCCACTCCAAGGCATATTAATGGGATTTTCAAGTCCTGTTTCCTCTTGAGGATGGACAGCTGCAGCGCTACCAACTGTGAACTACCTCAAATTACCACATATAGCCTCATTCCTCTCAAATTTGTATCTGCAGCAATAGTACAAAATGTCCACAGAAAATTTGAGCTGCGTAGTGCATTTAGTAAAACATTACTTACCGTCAAATTTTTTATGTCTGGAAACGAAGGTGCTCCGCAATTCATGACTCGTTTCATCAACCAGATTGTCAAAGTCCTCTTTACTCTGTTGGCCAAATTTGTCCTCCATTTCTTGGGTGCAACATGTGTTTCCCTGAGGACATACGCGAAGATGATCACCTACAAAACAGAAAGAGAGGCGTTTTTTATATCCAAACAAAATGACAACGGACCATGGAAAGTCTTAATAAAAAAAACATGACTGCTGTTTAAAAATGTATGATCAGAACATTTCCAAGGCCAAAAGCTGATTATTTTCATTATCATGGTCCTACTTATTGTAGTTCTAATTTCTGTATTTGCATTAACAATATCTAAATGCTACTACAGATTCACAGTAAATGAGAGCAGCATCCAAAGCTCTCGCTATAGTAAGACGTTATTACGAAATTATTGAGCTTTTTTAAATGACAGGTCTCATTTTTAACCAGTATGATGCCCAACTAATCAGAATTAAATCAAGTAACAATCCTATTTAACCTTGTAAACCTATATATTGGGGCAAAACCTATAAAAGCCTATATAGCGATGAATCAATGTAATATTTTACTGCAGTGTACATTTTGCAAGCTATATACCATGAATTGGTGGCCTTAACTCTGTCATTTTAGGTTGAATTAAATCAAATGGCTACTAGAATGGACACATATTATTAAATGTGATAGCAAAACGGCCCCGGAGGACAGCTGGGACATCAAATGAAGGCAAATGAAACCTTGATATTGCCATGTGACGATGTCAGGTGTGCTATATAGAGCATAGCTTTACTCAAATGCTGTATTCTGATGACTATCACAAGATATGACTGATAAACAAAACTGTACATATGGATATAATGCTTGAATTAGTGAAATCATGCACCCATTTGAAAACATTTCTCTGGATTGACTGAGAAAAAAGCCAAGAGAGACAGAGAAAGATAGAGAGAGAGAGAGAGAGAGAGAAAGAGAGAGACATAAATCAAGGCAAATGCTAATGCATTGAACTTCAGACCCTCCATGCAATCACTGTGTTCTCACAACCTGCCATCTCTATATGTATCTCTACTTCACTAACCAAATGACATTTAAAGTGCCAGCAATCCAAGATGGAATCCGTGTCAGGCACCACTTATTGCCATGAACAAAGGCATGCATTCTCCCAGCTTGTTGCAAGTGGTTTGTCCTCACAGGAAGTGAGTCACAAATGCCAGAAATGGCAATTACAGAAAAATGAAATAGTCACAATGGCATGTGGGGTTTCTTTTCATACTTTTGTATGAAATTTGATTAGACAAGGAGGAAACAGATTTCTATCTGTTATATCACATTGATATTGCCCTTCGAAGACTTTCCATTTTCAGTCTGGGGATGAAAAAGGTATCACTGACGATGGGTCATCAGGAGAACAGATAGGAATGCATCTCTTTAAAATATCATTCTCTTACACATTACATAATTGATGACATTGGGGAAATACTAAAGTAAATCAAAAGTTAATGATCTACATCATTCCATTTTCCCAAGAAGCCATTTATAAGAGTGACAGATAATGTCGACTCAGCCTAACAGCATTCATCTCTTCATTTCACAGTCTAAAACACAATATCACTGTGAGCGGGTGAGCACAACAAGTAATGAAACGGAAATACGATCACATGATCAAATGATCAAAACCATCTCATTGATTCTTGACATAATAAATAGGGTAATACTCAAAACTGAGGGAGTGAGACTGTCACTGAAGACAGTCACTGGAATTCAATCTTCTCAAACTAACAGCTGAACCGATACGACTTCCACTGGCCTCAAGAATAGATCAAAATGTCATCTGTTAGATTTCCAGTAGCTTCGTAGGAGGTGTGTGTGTGCGTGCTTTTGTTAGCTGCGACGCATTTCAGCCAGACGCTGGCATTAACATGCATTTCATATCGGGATTGTGTCCTGATGTGATTTAGCTGCAACACATTTACACCTGATATTAAAATAAGTCTCTAGTGCCCATGTGGAAATCAGATTTCTCTTTCCCTCACAAAAGGCAGATTGCCGTGCACGTCACTTCTTCTCATGATATTTATAAAAGGTGCCATCTCTGACCACCTCTGCAGGTGGTTTGGGTGATCAGGTCTTCAATGTCTTCATTTGTACCATGGATTTTATTGGTTTCTGCTCTATGTGAATAAAATCTGATTCACCATGCCAATTGTAAAGGGTTGTATTCACTCAAAAACAACTAATGTGAATTTCCATGGTATGCTGATGAATTGTTGTGTCCTGAGAGGTATTATACAACAAAACAATTTATTTTCTAGTAAGATGACATAACAATTCAACTTTTGGATCTACCTGCACACTGAGCACAAGCTACAAAACAGGGAGTACATAGAGTCCCCCTAGTACATGAGGCAGACCTAAGCTAAATCAAATCAAAGCAGCAAAAATTCTTGTAGCAACTCGTAGTGAACTTAAAACACCCAAATGTAACATGTTGTCATTCAGCACACACCATGCTCATGTCTTTATACCAAAGGGACAAGAGAAACAAAAGCTGATGAGTCCAGCTTTCTCAGGACGGAGGGCTTGCTGCTGTTAAGGAGACAATTTTTGTTTTTTCTCCAATTCATCACTTCCTGTGGATAAAGAAGCGTCCATATCTGACACATTCATCTGGGCAAATAGGGTGAATCTACAGGGTCTCAAATTGGGAAGACACTCTTCTCTGCTGCAGCCCCAATTTGATTTAGGTTGGTAAAAATCTTTCATCGTGCATCTTGAAATAGACCATATCGCGGAGTGTGCGTGATTGGTGGTGGGACTGTTCTGCTGGGCTGGCTGATAGACTGCAGCCTGCTTGATTTTCCCCACTGAACTTGTGTAATTGCTCATAAATCTGAACCTTGGGCATCCAAACTGACTGCTCTACCTACCAAACACTATGAGCAAATAATATGGCAAAAGAAAAATCATTTTCATTGAATGTAAGTACTTGTTTTCTAGATTTGAAACTGAAGATCAGACTCATTGGGGATTGTTCGTTTTAAGATAGAGCGTAATGAGAATCGCATTTACCTATCGCCTGGTATTGTTTAACACAGGGCATGTTAATGTAAAGGTACCAAAATATAACCATCAATGTTGTGGACATTTGACTATGAAAAACTATGACTGTCTTTTAGAGATACAATCTAGTTTCCGGTATGAAAAACAACAAATATACTCAGATTATTGTCTGCGTTACGAGCAGTTAATAAAGCGCGCCATAGTTTGTCAGGCATTAGTCAACTGGGAGTTTGCCAAAACGACCATGCTAGGATTAGGTATTGTCAATGGGTACCAAAGTATTTATTTTCCAAAGATGCAAATATTTGTACACAGCGGATGGCACAATTATAAGGAGGGATTAGGCACTCACTCCTACAAGCTTTGCCTGTGCTGCCCGTTTTCAGAAGGACTTCAGCAACTGGTATCAAAAACACTTGGATTTACTAGTAATTTGATGTTGAAGACAGGAGCGGTCAAATCGGTCTTTATGGACTAAGAAGTCACAAACGTAGAGGAAAGTGACGGTGATGGTAGATACCGTGGTTAGCGAACTTGTCTGAGAAGTCAGACATCCTCCATTAGACTTCTTTGGTATAGCCTCCGCCAGCAGCTATGCGAGCCCTGCAGCATTGCTTGTTCTGGCTCCAGTTCAAGCCATTCCCTTTTGTATGGAGAGAACATCACGCCAAACGGCGTTCTTTATTTAACCAGGTCAGTCCCATTGAGAATCTCTTTTTCAAGGGAGACTTGGCCAAGCAGCATCAAGATAAACATAAAAGTTGCAGACCAACAACATGCAACAATGTATAAAGTCAGAATGACATTTAAGACAAAAAAAACAACATAACAGAACAAACTAAAATATATAAGCAATACACTTGACTAACAGCAAACCAGCAGGTTCACGGGCTCAAAACCTCTTGAGTTTAACAAGGCAGCTCTTTGTAGGGTCTGCTGCAAGTTCCTTCATTATCAATTTTCATTATTAGTCAGCGAGAGAGACCAGCACTGCTTTATATCATTTTGAAGTGATTTTGAAGTGAGTTCCATGAAGAGGGAGCAGAATACATAAAGACAGTTTTGCCCTTTTGCCTATTTGAGTTATGGGTTGAGTTATTATCCTAGGGACAGAACATAAACCAAAACCAAACATTTTGACTGTAAACAGAAATTTCTACCAAGTTTTCTAGAGATATAGAAGCACCAACAGTTAGGAAGCAAAATTACCTTTAAGATAGAAATATACCAATAAATAAATCCACAAGTGGACACAGCAGGCCAGTGAGCTTTAGAGTCTATAATAAACCTCACTGCCATGGTATCTGTATCTAAGGAACAGAGACATCAGGAGACAAGCAAATAGAAAATATCACCATGATCAGGCATACAAGTCGGCAATAAGTTTCTTTCTAGATGCAAAAGGAAAAAAAATGATCTGTTCCCATAATAAAATCCCAATTTCATCTTTATTTTCTTAGCATGGTGTTTGCAAAGATTATAAGTTCTGTTTTTTCAGTATTAAGAACCAAATGAAATAGGGCAGCTTCATAGTTTTAAAAGCAGCACGGTTTTTGAAGGTTTCAGCAAGGTTAGCAGCATAACAGTGAGAGATATATATGAGATATGTCATCAGCATATAGATGAAGATAGGCATTCGCCACATTTTGACCTAGATTAACATAAAATGGTAAATACAGGAGGGTCAAGCACAGAGCCCTGCAGCACTCCTTGACTGACGGATATAATCTTTGAATTGAATCCTGGGTTTGAATCTCGAGCCCCGGTCCTTTCTGTTCACGTGGACTTCCTCCCACAGTCCAAAGACATGCAAGTCAAGTGAACTGAAGTCTCTAAATTGCCCATAAGGGTTTCCCTGCCTTCCACCCAATGAGTCCTTCTCACTCCCTTCTGTGATCTTTTCTGTATCATATCAGCTTTTTATTCTCTGGGGCAGCAGTAATATCTGGTACAACTATGACCTTTTGCAAATCGTTAGGAGCCACTCTATCTGTCACAAATGCACCAAGCCCCACAATCAAATTTCAATTTTTAGAATGGGTTCGACTAAAATACACTGTGGTGGGCAGCAACGAGCAGTGCAAACCAATCAATTGATATTGTATTGAAAAAGTGCTGCTTGGTGAATCATTAATATGCCTCATGATTTTTTCAGTTCTTAAAAAAACTAAATAGAAGACTTGTCTGCCATTTTGATAATTCAGCTTATTTGATGTTCGGGGGAATACATGTGCTGGGCACTGGGGACAGTGAGAGACAGAGAAATTGCCTTGGTGGCTGGCTCAAGCAACACACTGGTGTAAAATGACAATAATGTGGTTATTTGCAATTTCTCACTTTTCACCTTATCTTGAACATGCATACTATTATTCAAACCACAAATTAAGTTAAGTGGACAAAACAGGCAAAAAGCAAGGGACCTGGTCTGTTTGTAAGGCAGAGACTGAGGCAGAGCGAGGGAGAGAGAGAGCTCTGTGTTGATAACCCTTGACTTGTACTCTCTATTTGGCATGGGATTTGGCATGTGGCATTTAAAATATATATTTTTTTAAAACAATGAACATTAGATGCTTCTGCTTTGGACATAATGGCCAACAGGAAATGGCTTAAACCTACCGAGAATAAGCACAGAGCAAGGGGCACTAAAGCAGTTATTGGACAAACCATCAAAAACTGAAAAAAAAAACCATTAGAAAGCTTTTCCTGCTTGAATTAAAATCATTTTTATTTTCTGTGTTTCAAATGTCTCATTTCCCAAAATAATTTCCATTTTTGGGGAATTCTGGCAAACAAGATTCTACTTGGAAAGAGAAAATAAGAAGAGGAATTCTAGATACTGTCAAAATAACGAGGCATTAATACGCAGGATTTCAGGTAGGTAACTATCCCATGTGTCATAACCTAGAGTATGCACTCACGCACAAAAACAGGCTTTGATCTTCGAGGAAAGGGGGACTCCAGTGCAGAAATGTGATTGGTGTTATCAAGTGGGTACCTCCCATCACATATGTTGTGTTGAATTAGGTCCAGGAAGCTAAAAATGAAATTGCAACACTCTCTCTACACCTGCTCTCTCCACTAATCGTCTGCACTCACCTAAAAAGGTAGGTGAAATGTTGTAGTGTTTTTCTAGTCATCTTTTGCTTTAAAAAAAAAAAAAAGTTATAAAAAGCATGGATTTGTGGGGAAAAAAGGGGGGGGTTTGAGTGACTTGAGCACCAATTTAGTAGGACAAAGGTTACTGGGAAGTCCCTTCGGCTACAGATTCTGAGTGCAGCCCCTCCATCAGATGTGTCACAGAGAGAAAAAATATCCTCCATACTGACACAACAACCCTACTGTGGGTTCCAGCAGTCTCAACAGAGCAAAACGTCACTTAAAATGATCCTGTCGTACATCAACATATGGGAAGAAGCTTTCAAGGGACCCCGCCACTCAGACAAGGTGCCGTGCCCTTTCTAGCCAAGGTTGAAACACAGATGATCTGTGCACTGGAGCAGAAAGACCACACATTCGCGACAGACAGGAAGGAGAGTGCATCAGAAAAGTTCATGTTAAAAGGGAAGAGTAAGAGATATATCTTCAGAAATGTTGTTGCAGTCTGTGCCTAGAAAGAATATAACTAACTCCGTCTGAAATATATCACATTTTCTCAATATTTCTCCTGATGCAATCCAATACATCATACAGCATGTGCCCGATAATAATACAAACTAAACACTTAACTTATAAATCACATTTGCCAATGCCAACAGGGAAGAAATATTACATTTACACAGTCACTGACAAAGCAGCATATCAGTTTTGATCAAAGCGTAGACTATATCAATAGATGTTCATTATGCTTGCAGGCCATATTCCTGCTGTCCAATAATAATGACGATGGCAATGAAAACATCTCACGTCTTAAATGCAACAGAGATATTAAATTAGCTAATTCTGGAAACGTGAAGCAAACTGCGATTTAGTTACAGCGAAACCTTTCGATCACAAAGTGTGGTCTCACCTTAAATTGGAGAGTGAGTGGAAAATACAGGAGTGAAATAAACACAATAAATAAATACAAATAAATACAGGTGTTTTTCCGCGACCGTGGTGAAACCAAAAGTGAGAGAGCCTAACGCGTTCTCGGCACTGCGTTGGAATACCTGTCCGGGTCTCCGCTGCTTGGATCTGCTTTCGACCAAGCCTAATGCAGATGAGGTTTGCGTTTGGCTGGCAGGGTAACAAGCATGATTTCCACCTGAAGCTGTCTGTGATCCTAAGCAAGCCATATTTTAGCAGCGGGAGTGAGAATTATTTCCCACTAATAGCCTCGAATCAAAGCTGGCCTCTGGCGAGTCATTCAGTATTAAGAGGGCTCTGAGGGTGAAATAAAGAGACATGTCCCGGTGTAACCTCGCTGTACCAACCCAATCCCTGTCCTCCCTTTTATCAGAGCTGTCGGGGCCAACAGCAGGATGCATAACTTCCGTTTCCCTCAAGCCATGGCAGAGTAGGTTTTCCACATGCATACCAAGCAGCACTACCTGCTCCCATTGTCGTTTCAGTTAATTTAGTAATGGGATTCAATGTCATTAAAGTGATTAACACATTGGGGAGAGAACAATGACTAGTTCCTCCAAATACAGCTACAATGCTGATGAACTCGCTCATTTCTTCTTCAAAACAAAAAAAAAAGAGAATTAAGGACACGTGGGTGTATTTTTTTATTGAACAGCTCTGGCAGAATATGTGCCAATGCAGAGCAGAGGTATAAGAGAGAGGTTTGTGCATGCATTCATTGTTTTATCAAGATGCCTTCATAAATCGCAATTACCTCTTGTCACTCCTGTAATCAAGTGGAGTGTCAGTCGGATCAGCAACCTTATTATCACTCCTGATGAAGCTCTTCCACGAGCATAATAGACAAAGACATTTATATTCCACACACTTCCTGCCACAGTGGGCTTGTATTTTCCTTTGTAGCCTCACCATTTAATGGTGGGCTTTCTCGTGTGCAGGTTTTCCTTTGTTGTAAGCGTTGGTAACCCCTTAACTAACACCTAACTGGGGTTAAGTAGTTTTTCTACTACGTTTGGTAGCTAAGCTTAGCAAGCTAAGTGCCTTTGAAGGGCGGGATGCTGTTGTGGACACACCTGATCCCTGTGCTCTTCAACACAACAGGGTAGAAAAACATGTCCTCCTTTTAGTTTTAATAACTGTTCTACGTGGGTTTCTGTTTGTTTTTTGTAGCATTGTCATTCAGATACTCATTTTAGTAGCTTGTAACATTCACTGAGCACCTCCGTGGTGCCCTACACAACCCCTCTTTAGCCCCTCTTTGTTTTGTTGATTGCGTATGTGACCCTTTGTTTAGTTTCCCTTTCAGTAAAAAGCAGGTGTTTGGTTTGGTGCTCATAATAGCTGCAAAATTGGTCAGCATGTTGTGTGGTAACTGTGTGGTGAAACTTATTTATTACTTATCTACAAAGGAGAATCAATTAAAGCAATGCTGTGTAGCGATCCAACCAGTACCGTTATGTTTGGTAATGAATTTCACTCCGCCAACTGTATCCATGGCAACGAGATCAGCATCAGCCTATTCCACTAGGCGGTAATATATTTTGTGATATTTGAACAATTTTAATGATATAAATACCAGATTTTTATTATTTATTCTATCTATGCAGACACACGGCCACCATTTAAGTTTTGCAGTATTTAGTTGTCTCACTCTGTCAGTTGACGCAGGTATGTGCTCTAGCTAGGCTAACCTCTATGAAGCCTTGCCAAGCCTTGATCAAAAAAAAAAAATGGCAGAAAACTTTCTGTGTGTGGAAGTATCCCCACTACTTTGATTTTATTGAGCAAATATACAACAACATCGGACATCAACACTACTTGGTTACCCTTATCATTCATACAGAAGTGCACAGGAGGGGAAATTGACTTTAACTTTTGAATTTTCCGGTCTAAAGGAATAGTAATAAAATGAGTAGTTCACTAATAAGTCCTTCCAGGGAGTAATAAGTCAAATAATATTACTCTGGAAACAACTAATGAGTCATGCATTACTTTAAGTAACAAGCCCAAAACTAAAAAAGGGTTAATTCATAATTTTATATGAAGACGTTCACGCCAGAACTCCATTTATGAGTCAGCTTTGAGGGTAACCGGTGTCCGACTTCCACTGCATACCAGAAAAGGTAGGCCATCTCTCAGAAGTATTCGTCAGTGTACCTGGCCAAAGAGACCCACAGCATATGTGCTCCGCCATCTGCTGCGTCCCGCGGTCCCCCTCTGACAAACTTTTTATGGCCTCACACTTGAAGCCCACACTCCATCCTAATGAGCTCAACCGCTACGTTAGCGGTATCGATCTCATTCTGTGGAGGGTCAAGAGCCACATGACCAAGTAGCACGTAAAAACACCTTAAACAAGTCGTTCAGTCTTACATCTTACTTTTCTTAAAACAAGAGAAATAATCTGCCAGTGGGGTGAGATAATTTCACGTCTCCAGTTTAAAATCAATTTATTTCAAGAATTTTCTCCAATCAGGAGACATTATCTTGACAGGGGCGGATTTATCTGCCTTATTTAAAGATTTTGTCAGAAAATTCTCCAAAGAACTAAACACACATTGGAGACAAGTGAAATCACATGACCCCATTGGCAGATTGTTTCACTTACTACTAGGATTTCTATTTTTTTTGCAGTGTTATTTTAGACATAAAGCAATTCCATCCATAAATACTGATATACTGTCTAAATCATGTTTACAGTCAGGAGTACATCTGACCCTGAGCGCTGTTTGGATTGGCTCACTCAATTCACCTCCTCCTTAAAAATCAAACCTTAGCCAGAGGTTATATCAGAGCTCCATCCAACATTGATCCTATTCAGCAGAGGATCCTATTCCTGCGTTCGGACGTCCAAGGCAAATACATAGCTGGAACGAAGGAGCGAGGGTTCGCTTCTTTTGTCTTACCCTTCACCAAACAGCCAAA
The DNA here is from genome assembly GCA_900660455.1 of Gephyroberyx darwinii. Classification (NCBI taxonomy): domain Eukaryota; kingdom Metazoa; phylum Chordata; class Actinopteri; order Trachichthyiformes; family Trachichthyidae; genus Gephyroberyx; species Gephyroberyx darwinii. The sequence goes on from CABFOQ010036338.1 coordinate 134,749, forward strand.
CTTCTTCAAGAGAAATAGATTTTGTCAATGTAGAAATGAGATCACATCATCCGCAGCTATATGGGAATGAATTCAAATGGATGTATGAAAGTCAACATGGTGCCTACCTGCTACAATGCCTCCTATATTCTTAATAACGTCTCTCGAGGATTGTGTATAGAATAGCCAACTTTCTTGTTGAAGACAAAACTTGCTTCAGTCAAAACTGAATGACACTATTCCTATCACATTTTGGGTCATGTCAGAAGTCACAATGAAAGACACGCCTGTGTTTTAAATAACTCAGGGATGGTGATACAGAGGAGTGTGTGTCCTTGTGTGAATGAGGACAGGTTCAAGAGAGAACGAATTCTCACTGACATAAAACAGTCTGCAATAAAAGAAGCACAGTACAATGGTATGATGGTATTCTACATCCTCGGGAGAGTCAGTGTGAAGGGAAAAAGGACAGGAATAAAGATGTTGGAACAGTTTCATACATATTTCTGAATATGTCAAGGTATTCCGCGGAAACACGCCTTGTATAACTGAGCGTGCACCATAAAAACAGCCAAACGTCGACTCCAAAGTATGGTAATTCATATTGAAATATTTCTAAATGTTCTTAAAAAAACAAAAAAACAATCTCTGTTCGGGGGAGACAAAAATAAACATGCAAGTGCTTTATCTGTCTCTGCAGAAGAAATGTTTTAGAACTTATGAACTTTTTTTTAAGAGGTTTAAAAAAAAAAAGTGCTTTCTGGACAAAATAATGGGTTTCAGTACAGCCCTGACCCCTAAAACAGTGACATTTGAGCATCCCTCTGTCTAATATTGCCTGAATATCAAGTCAGATCACTCCATTGTCCTTTGGAGTTACATTTACCGTATTAATAAATGGTGACAAATTACAGAATAATCCCTGATGAGAATCTTTGCCAGAAAGATGAATACCCACCTAATAATTGTGTTTGACCTGCAGGGTAACACGTAATAAGTATGGCATATTCATGTTCCATACTCGATATCGTTACAACTGAGATTAATGTATGGATTTCCCTAACGCCATGTGCAGCACATTTCAGAATGACAAGCGCCGCGTAATCAGCATACATAGCACTATGTCTGGCTTTGATATTTATTGCGGAGCATGTAATAAAAAGCCTGGTGGAGGAACGAGAAGACCGCTGTGGATATTTGATATACATGGGCAGCGGGCCTGGAAGCCACCGAGGACGGCTAAGAGTGAGCTCGCGAAGCAACACTCCTCTGCATCAACTTGCTAACTGGAGCATGGCAGAGGACTACACTACAGGTAGCAGCTGGTGTCTGTGTGGAGACCTGCACTGATCATTACCTTTCACTCAGCATTTACAGCTTAGTTTGGCGACGCCGGCCATTATCAGCCCTGATACCTTGTTACAGTGCAGGTGTCCTCCACTCAGCAGACTGCTGGACTAAAAGAGGGAGAGGACACAACTCAACTGCACGACACACACCTCCCCGCGGCCTCTCAGCTAAAACACACACACACACACACTCCCCTACTAAACCTTCCCCAAGAGCAGAGTAAAGGCAAACATCCTCTCCAGTTGCACATCATGTCTAGTCAGACGTCGTCAACAAGACAGGAATGGCAGACGTGTGGCTAAAGATAGATCCAACGACAGGGATGAGGCGTTTGGGGGGGGGGCTTTGTTTCGCGATAGCTCAGTTTTGACAGGCACATGAGGCGGCGTAGGGAAATATACCAGCTACGTCACTGCTAAAAAAAATATGTCAGATTCTCATGTCAACGAAGAAACTCACACTGATCTTGCAGATAGTTCTCTGATAGTCATTGATGATGCATGGACTGCTTGGAAAGAGACTACTATATAGACGCAGAAAAAATATTCTGTATTAAACCAGACGTGGTAGACTGATGTCAAATAATGTGCCAAAAATGTCTGAATAACACTCTATACAGGTACTCAAACATACAGAACTAAAATTTTAGTTGGAATTTTGGTTCTGGGAGCAACAAGAAGTCAAAATATGACAATTCACCTGAGGCAACACCTCAACTTCCTTCCTCTATTGTGCAGCCTCCATTTGAGGAATTGAGGGAATCCATGTTGAGCTAGCGTATATTTTTTTGTGCACTAGGTATATTTTATTAATAGACTTTGGTCGAAAGAGAGATTGTTAGTCATCACCGATATGCACCATAATAATTTACGGTATAATCTACCAAGGTTGAAGGTTTCTATTTTTGTATTTTCTCAGCTGTGTATTGTGTATCACAGTTAAAGCCCCATAATATTACAGTTCCACTGCTGGTCAAAAGTGATAAAAAAATCTTTTTTAAAAAGTGTGTTTATTCAGCTTCTTGAGGAACGAGAAAGCTCATTCTCTGTCTCCAGGTTAGAACGTAATTGGACAGCTGTTGACAGACACAAATAGATCAAAATAACATACATTCAATCTCTTGTTGACAACAGGAACACTCACATTTCTTCCACATTACAAATGGTTCTTGAACCATTAAACAGCTATTGCCACGTCGTCTCGGGAGAATCGCTTCAAACCATTTCCTTATTTTTCACAGTAGATTTATCACAGATGAGTCTGGCAAACACTAATTCTTCATGGTTGTGTTAACAGCATCAGTCCCGCGGTAACCTATATGACGAGAGCTGCTAAGTGTGTCCGGTTTACAATATTTGGCCAAGCCGGTGTTTATCGAACCCACTTTCTGATCTGAATGTAATCAGAATTCACACTTTGCAACCGAAAATGGCAGTGTCACATACAATATCCACATCCCAACCAGGAAGCAAGACTTGTTGTTGTTGTTTGGGAACAATTAATATTCACCTTGAGACAATATTTGAGCACTGATTGATTAGCTAAAACACACACCACGCTCTTGCTGTAAATTAACAAAACAAACATCATTGTTAATCTCTTCCCACTGGTCCCTAAAACCCCTTTTGGCTTGAAAATGTCTAGGCAGTATTAAAATTTCAGTAACCTGAGTTATGAGCAGGAAGCAGTCTGACATAAACTTTGCTGATGGCCAGAAGCAGAGCGAATTAACAGAAAGCTTGGGTCATAGACAGAATTAGGGCTTAGAAATATTACCTATTAGTGTCAACAACAAAAAAATAAATGAATGAAAACTTGAGCCTAACCCTAAAGACATGAGTTTCCCTCCTGCCTAGACAAACATTGTATGCGATTGATTTATCGTCATAATTCACATCTGAGGATAACTCCCTTTAGGGAGCTGAAACATAATATAATTTCATATAGGATCCAAACTGAGAGAGATGGTGAAATAACACAGTCAAAATATGTCCTAAATCTAAATTACATGGCTTTAAAGAGGAAACAAAGAGAGAATTCCAGTTAAACAGTGAAAACAAAAACATTTGTTCACACAATTTAAAATGGCCTAGATTAGGAATATAATCATATATTGATCAATCAGATGTAACATCTAAAAACTAAATAGATCTATCCCACAGAAGAAAATGCAACTTCAGCTCTGTCTATACTTCACACAATATTTCATTCAATTGCTTATCAATGTAATCTCTGGACAAAAAGAAAATTGAGTGTTCCCCAGCTGGGGCTTTTTGCTATGCTTTGAGTGAATGCTGATCTGTTGTTCTGTTTCTCTTTCCACAACCCTGAAACACTTGTTTGCAGGGCGCAATGTTTCCGACTGCTGTGATAGGGAACACCCATAGAGAAAGCCCATCGTGAAGCCATTTTGGCATTCATGAACATGATTGATGACAGAGAGATGGAGGGAGCGTTTGAGAAATTCCCTCTGCCACGGGAAAAATGATGATTGTTTGGCTTCTGTTTTCCTGATAGTGCCCCCTCTGTGTCGCAGTAGGACACATTCGCATTACACAGCAGAATACAACCTCGCTGCCAGTGCCGCCATCTACAACTCCTAACAATAACTGTCAATCCCAACAGTCCAATTAGCCACAATTTCAATCGCAAACATTTGGACATATTTGGACATTGAAATGCAGAAGCATGCACACTCCATCACCACATGTGACCCCTGTCAGGATCTCACTGCTAGATCCACCTCCACATGTTTGACTGACAGGAAGGTCATAATAATCTGACAATGCATCATAGCAATACTGATGTATGCTGCGGGGGCCAACACAGTCACCCGGCCATTCTCTCCGCAGGCACTCCCATTTAGCCCGTTTTAATCCTTTCCATCCCATTACATGACAGCAGAAGACCTGTGTGCATTACACGCTTGAGCAGGGATCATTTGCCTGGTTGTGCAGGCAGCCAAGGATCACATAAAAAAATCAGCACCGTTATTTCTGTCCCATCTCCATCTCACGGCCGGGAATTAGCAGCCAGCGCTGGACGTCAAACGATAGGGTAGAACTGTGACATCCTAGGAAGCTCCACAGACTCCAGCAGTCTATGACTCACTTTCCGAATCTTCCCATCTTATCTTAGACACTGGGCAATTCACTGAGTGGAAACTGAGACAGCGGGGCAAGGCTGTGTCCAGGCCCGGTCTTTCACCGGGGCAGTGGAGGATTTGGATTTAGAAGGCTGAGATGTTATAAGCCCGCTGACAGCTGATTTAAATACATACAAGCGAGGCTGCTCTGGGGAGGAAGCTCTGACCTTTTTAAGATGTGCGAACACTCCCAAAGACTTAGAGCAAGCCACGAGTTCATGCTCCCGTGGCTTATGAGGCCTATACAATGTAGCTGCTGACAACCTCAAGCTTTGCACCGGTCAGAAAGCAGAAGGCTTGCCCAGGTCTGGTGGAACTACTGTACCAACTGAGCCCTCAGGCGTTATTTCTGTCAATAACTCCGAATCCACTGCTGCCAGCCCATCTGACCTGGCTCCTTCTGTCTGACCAACCACACCAGCCAAAACCATAAAAATAGCAGCGGTTGAGTGCTCTAGCTGGTGTTGAGCACAGTTCTCCTCACAGTAATGCTTTGCAATTTATGTCAAAGTTGTAATGAAATAACACACATTGGAAAAAAAATACCTCTAAAAGACATCGGTCGACTTTAACAAGGAAAAAAACAACCACCCCTGTGAAATCTGAGAACGTTAAATTGCTCTTCATGAACAGCAGCGATATAGGTGTGGATAAACGAGAAGCATTTAAAACGTCGTCTAGCGGGATCAGCCCTAACAACAAAAATAAACAAACTAAATCAGAAGAAAACTGCGGTATTCATGAAGAGGAGAATTCATGTTCGGTTTAATATGAGGCTTAATGTGGCAAGTCTCTGAGGCAGCCGACATCAAAGGCAGCGGCAGCACACGCAGCTCCCTATCAGTCCAATTTGATGTTGATGGCTCTCCTTATCACAATATGACTGAGACTTCAAGTGATAACACAGCAATACTCACTTACCCCCCCGCTGACCTCACAGACAACATGAACATTTTCAAGCAAGCCTTGGGAGTAAATCATTGGTTTAAAGGCAAAGCATGAGTGACAGACGATTTCTACCTATTGAAAAAAAACAAACAGAAGACACAGCTATACCGACCTCGCCCTGGCACACCTGAGCCTCATTTTGACAAGGACTGTGACTGGTGAGAAATAATCACTTTCTGATTGAGTGATACTGCAGGAGGACTTTTTACATGAGCGCAGTGAAAGCCTCCTATTGAAGAAAGGTTGACGGTTCCCCTAAACGTGACCTCGGTGAGTGACGAGAATGTGACGGCACGTGGAAGGCTGACCGAAACACATAGGGGACACTTCACGAAGTGCACCAACGCCTGCTCTGGAGTGAGCCCTAGAAAGAGCAACTAATCTACCAGTGCTGGAGTATTAACTGGAGGCTAATGTCGTCACTCATGATGGACTTAGGGCGCTTAAGCCCCGCCAGCTCCAGTGGCACCTCGTATGCAACCGATATTGTGAACGTACTTAGATATCATGTACATGCACACAAAATGCTAAGTGTAGTAAATGTGCGGCATGTGTTGGGTAAGCTGTCAGTAAGATCTCCAAATCCCCAATGGCTAGTCCACTATGCATTATTGACTTTTTTGCATTGACAGACATTGCACATGCATGCACCCATTACTATTTATAGTGTGCCTAGTACTTTACACTTATACTACATTTCAAAGTGATAGTCTACTCACAGTCAGTAAATAACACATGCAGTTCTAAGCTATGTCTAATGAAAAGGGTTTAGTATGGAAAACGTCATCTTTTCATTCAACTTTTCAACTTCAATTTTGCTCAGTCGGGTCCGTGAAAGCCTAACTAGCCCAGCAACTCCTTTAGTTTAACCTCCAGAGGTTAACACACCGAAGACGGAACTCCTCTACAGTGAACATGTACTTTTACTTTTTATTGCCAGTTTTATAGCAAATACTTTCACTTTCACTAAAGAAGATTTTTGAACAGGGGCATTAGACTTTTACCAGACTGCCTTTTTTAATCGAGGCATTCCTACTTTTACATAATGGACTGGCATGGTTCTGAGGCTGCTTGCATGAGCGAGAGGCAGTAATGTTAAATCACAAGCATGAAGGACATGCCCATCATTGTGTGAATTTGCTGAGGTGTTGATAATGCATCGTCTCTCCAACAGACACATAAGGTTATGACTCATTCACAGCGGAGCTCAAAAGACCTTTATACGGGGACAACATCATTCAGAGATGAGAGAGATTGAATTTTTCACTCATTTGGGAGATTAGATGTGATGTCAGGGACATAGATCTAGACGATTTAATCAGTCAGCTATTCAGCTCTGAACAGGTGTGCCTGTTATCAAATATGCAGCTTTTACTTGTGCCAGATTTCCTGTTTTATCGTGTGAATCATGGGCCTTGAAGTATGACAAAGATGACCTGAACAGACAAACAACTGCTAACATGGTTAATCACTTCTCTTGGGCTACAGACATATTCACATTAACACAAAGAACTATACTGGCTGTATTAACAGAAAATAAAAATGAACTCAAGTTGATTCAAGAACTCTATAAATTGTACAACACTAAAGTATTTCACATTTGAAGAATCAATCAATAGTGTATAAAATGTTACTCCAGTACTTCATGTTGTTTTGGCACTTTCACTTCACTGGTGGTATTTTATTCTTATTATCTAGATTACTACAACTGAATGCTGAGTAACTATTTACATGTTTGGATTTGGTATAAAAACCTTTTTTGGCTTAGAAATAGAGACAGCCAATATCTAACCTTAAAAAGTATTACATCAGCATCGCTTGCCTGTGTGATCTTTGTCCATGGAGCCTTTTGCTGCCTACTGCTTTTAATTCTATAACGTATAGGTAGTTGAGGGAATTGCTCTAGTAAGCAGTGGCTAATATAATGTGGAGTCAGTAGAATAACTGAATTGTGGCTACAGATGGATTACTGATGAACCATCGCAAGCCAGCATTTTCTCCTCACAATCTCACTTAATTTTCACAGGACAGGAGTTAATCTGCTAAATTGACCATCCATTATCCATTAGCACACTATAGGAGACCTCTACTGGACGTACGCAGGAGCAATAGCTGGGCCGTTCTCATCCAAAATAGACAAGGCATTGACTAAATGACTACAGAGATTGACTAAATGCTGTTATCCTGCACGACCCCTTAATCATTGATACAGATAACCTCCTCAGGGCCATTTTAGTCCGCCTGCACTTTGGTTTTTGATTGATTTATAGACACAACGCCAGCCGAAGGACGGGGTGTCTGGACCTGTGCGATGCTCCAGCTGCTGGTCGGTAGCCTGCTCAGGCACGCCGATCACTTTGGCAGCTGAGTGTGAGCCTGTGTGTGTGTGTGCTATTAAACTTGCGCCAATTATTAGACACACAGCAACTTTGCGGATGACAGGTGGTTGAAGCGCTCTACGTGCACCGTTTAGCCTGACGCGTCTCACTCGGAGTCGCCGCAGTCTGGTATGCGTAAAGAGACCGAATACGGGGTGATTGCGCGTCGTTATTTAAATCTCTACGGGATGTCACCAGTCCCAACTTTTCCCAGACATTTTGCGCAGACCTATTAATTTAATAAAAGCCCCGTTTTGTTCCACCGGGCTGCCCGTGGCGCTTGGTTCGGCGGGTTCGTGAGCAGACTAATTGGCGGGGCCACTCGGTCCAAGCTTACCTGCAATCTCCTGGAGAGGAACATGTGCGAAGCTGAAGCCCTTCACAGTGCAAGCGTCTCTAACCTCGCTGCAGTTCCGCGCTTTAAAATCTGCGCTTGCTGCAACAGAGAGCACGGAAAAAGTGCAAATGATGGTTTCTATTCTGAGCATTGTGCACTTCTTTGAAAATCCTTATTCTTCAAAAGGTCCTCTGCAGAATCCCGCTGGCTGGAAAGAAAAAAAAACTCCTCTGCAGTAGATCCGCAGGTACTTAATGACTGGGCGTTTAGTGGTTGCCACTTCTCACAACTATCAGTGTCTACAAACACATTTCCCTAGAGCAAAACTGGCAGAGGAAGAATGATGAAGAGTCCCCGGCCGCCGATGCCGCAGAAAAAGAGGACTGTGAATATGCAGGTGCTACATGAATCCGGGCGATGCGTTTCCCGACGTGTTGACTCAACTTCTCTCGCCAGGCGACACGCAGCCTGGTGTAATAATAAGCAGAGCTCGGGGTTCGCCGCGTTGAAACAGAAATGCTGCGTGGTGCGGAGGGGAGCGCACTGAGCTCGGATCAGACGCGCTGCCACGGCAAAGCGGAACACAAAATACGGAGTGGAGTTCAGACCGACGCTGCTGTGTGGGCTAGTCACCTGTCACCAGTGATGGGGTGGTGGGGGTTTAAACGGTGGGTTCAAATCATGACCACCAGTCACCATGAGACAAATGGGCATGATGTATTGATTGTAAAAAAAAATTCAGAGAAGTATTTATTTGTAAAAAGGTGTTTTTTTAAATCTCCTCTATGTCTATCTCCTCTTATGAACAAGAGCTGCAGTAGAGGTGCTCTAATGAATTTGAGAAGGATACTATTCAATTATCCCAGCAAACCTAAATGCGCCTATAGGAGATTAACTTCAACTTTAACCTCGGTGTTTAACTGCTTCAGTAATTAGTATAGTACATTTACATTTTCTGCCTCTAAAGAAAGATAGGAAGGGGATCTTTAGTCATTTTAAAGATTTTCTCTCACATTGAATTGAAATAGGCTACTAGCAGCGGTGTGATATCAAACTGAATTAACTAGAGGGTGTGAAGGATGTTATGGAGACCATGTGCCAGGCTTGCAGGGCTTTATTGATTTTGGAGCAGCTTGATCCCAGGGTAGATCAACAGTGGATTAACATAGCTCCCATCACTGTGCAGAGTATTCCTGCTGGTATGGCATACAGCATTTTGCCAGAAGTCCAATAAGTTGCTTCAACAATAGTGACGGTGACTTGTTTTAGAAGGGCACTGCAAAATGTGGGTTCATAAACCCGAATTTCTGATGTGGGTACATGCATATGGGGTGGGGGGCGTTATTCAAAGTTCATGATCATATCACATATATTCAGGAAATATATTTTGAATTATAAATCTATATTTGTGTGTTTGCATGCTGGGTATGGGAGCAGTGGGCTGGCAGACGGGTGGTGGGTGGTTGTCAGCAGCAGCAGCTCTGTCTCCATAGTGAAACCAACGCCCTTACAAGTTCGCACTGAAATCCCAAGGAACGCTTAAAATGGGAAGTACTCATTGAAAAAGACAAGGGAGCATGTCAGTCAAATACCTGTCAACACGAGTTAGTCATTTCTTCTCTTATTCTCTCATACTAGTTGTCACTGGTAGGTGTATTTGTACCAGTCGTTTGGTGTGTGTTTGTGCTCTGCCCCTGCTCAATGTAATGTCAATATTATTTGTGCTTGTTCAGGATATTACCCATTGTGTCTATTGTGCTAAATACCAAAAAAGTATAATTTTGTTTAAAGTTAAAGGGGCATTAAGTAATCATTTTTCAGCTTGAAACATACCAAGTGTACAACGGTAGGTACTGGTGCAAGTAAATCAAACCTCCCACTCCGAGTTTCCCATCAAAGGTCATCGAACGAGGCCGACAGCAGCTCTGCCGATGTCCGGCTAGTCACCTTTCCCCCGCGCCCACTCAAGCCAAGCTCTCACAAGCTCCTCTGAGACAAATGGCTTCTGTAAATTATCAAAGTAGGCAGGCTACAGTGAGCCACAGAACCACTGTCAATGATCACTATGTCTGTGGAGGCCAAATCAATCTATTGTATTATACCTTCACAAACAAAAACTTACTTTCTAACCCGCTCTTTGGGGAAGTAGCGCCTGTAGCGCCTGTAGCGCGTGTTTTTTTCTGGTTTTCGAGTTTCAGTACGTACCCTGCATACTGAATACTGCAGTATCTAGCGAGGTGACGAATTGATACTTACTTGTTTTGCATATTGGTCTAACTAATCTTTTCATTTTTTCAAGCCATATAAGAATTAATCTTTAATAAGAGCCATGTACTATGCAAATTATTTTCTTAACAACTAATTAACCTCACACACACACACACACAAATAAAAAAAATGCTATTATAGTGCTTCTCTTCACCATATAAAATAAACAAGTGCAATAAATACATTTAAACTGTTAAAACTTTAAACACTAATCAAATTGTTGCAGTCTACCTTTTGACCATCAGTGGCAGTAGCGAGCATTTTGCTTGGAAGCACAGTACCAGCAAGGAAACCGAGCGGTCTGTCGGCCATCTTTGACTTTGTTATATTGCAGAATTTGGGTATATTTTTACACTGAGCGAACCTAACGAAGCGGTTAGTGAAACATGTTGTTTGCTCTTTTTTCAAATAAAGACAAGTTCTATATTCCCAGTGTGCGCTGGATTATTTGTTTATTTACATTGGGTATACTTGTCTTTAACAAGGTGAAAGGAGACACGGGAAGGCTTTTTGTTATAGACCTCTCCGAATTTCGTAGGGAGAAATCTCAATGGAGCAGCACAGGACCCTTTGGGAGAGACAACCGATGACAAAAGATTCCCAAAGGCTCCTGGATCAGGGCTATAAGCACTCCAGTACTCCAGTACGCCCAGTTCCCCCACCCCCTTATGCCGCCTGTCTCCTTGAGTTATGGTGGCCTGTAATTGACACAAACAATAAAGTCACAAGTCCACAACTGAAAGGAGTAAAGTAACTTATTGGAGAAAGAGAAACGAAAACAGAAGCAGAAACGTCCAGTGAAGAGGCAACATATCACCATGCAAAACACTGGATTAATAATAGTTTTAATAAAAGTTTTGTTTTGGCTGGAGAACAAGACTTATTAACCTTCATAGCTGAAATGTCTTCCGATGCCGGTTGCTCGCTTGTAGCACTGTACTCCATCAATGAGTAGTTGAAAATGTGAGTAGTAATGTTAGGATATTGAGTCACATTAATTAACATTGATCAATAACCCTATCAAACCAACCACACCTTCTCCCTGCAGATATGTTATGGATGTTTTGCGCCTTAGGGCAGTAAAAATGTCACTTGTTGTCTCTTAAAATGTTTCAATTCATTGTAACACTGAACTGATGTGACGTACCGACGCTGCAAAGTGGAGGTGTACATCTCCGGCCTCTACCCAGTTGGCCACGCCCACAGCCATGGCATCTACCAACTACCCTATAGGACAAAGAAGCAGAAGTGTAACCAACCAAGTCTGCCCACTGGCTGACTAGTGGGTTAGTACCAAGATTTTCCGTGGACATAAAAGTTGTGCATCTTGTAATAATCAAACAAAGCAAGATTATGATAAAAGGTTCCAGTCAGCACCCTCCATGATGTGAAATCATTCGGTGTGCACATCATTTTTTTTCAAAGGCACGGGTACCACACTGTATACTTATATGGTAGATCTTAGAACAGCATTTCCTGCAAAGATAGCCTCTCATCACTGGAATGTACCAAATCACTGGTGGTATCACTAAATGACTTCATTCACAAATCTATCTCCTCTACCCTTTCATTCACTAAATCCTGCCTAATCTGTTAAGGCTATGCCTCATTGGCACTTCATTTACAAATTATGCCTCTAACCATTCATTCACTACTCATCATCCTATCATTTTAAATCTCAAGAAGGCAGCACCCCTTTGGATTGCATCACTCACATCAGAAAAGCTTCAACATTTCAACACTTACTCTCACATCCACTGGGGAACCAATCACAAATCCATGAACTTTTTATTACCTCAACCAGCTGTTTCCGTATCTTGCTGTCAATCCATATACTGATGTCGATGCTGCTTCTTCACCCCACTACCCCTCCCACCACCACCAGCATCAAGGCCTCATTTGGATACCCAGGGCATTGTGTTTTGGCCCTCTTATTCTTCTCCCTCTAATCAGACAATAGCTTCAAATGGAGTGCACGCCAAAGCTCGATCGATGTTTTGAAAGCTTTGAATTTTAAACCCAGTCTTTCCTGATTGAACTCGCTATCGGCTTTTCATGCTGTAGGATTCTTAGCATGACGATTTTGTAGTAATTTCCCTCCACGATTAACACGATTTGGGTTGTTACTCAAGAGAGTTTGGCTAAATGATAAATGACATTTTGTCATTGCTGGATGGAACAGCTCCCTGTACCAGAGTTGAAGAATAAAAGGAGCGGGTGCAATGTTTAGAAGCGTGGCAATGCGAGGACCTCATTAAAATGTTGTTTCAACTTGATTTAAGGTGTCCCTCCCTTCTTCTTCTTCACGCCCCCCACTCAACACCGGGAGGGCAACACTTACTGTTAAGCACAGTGGTAGCAGCTGGTGGTAGTCAGGATAGAGGGGAAAATTAATAGCCTCAGATACTAGGATATTTTGGAGAAGAATCTGCTGCCCCTGCAAAAAAAGACTCAAAGAAGAGTTGAGATGTGCTATTGCTATACGTTGCTAGGCATGTTCGAACAGACTTATTGCTGTTATCAAAGCGAAAGGTGCATCTGCTAATTATTAATTGAAGCGTGTAAATACATTGTCAGAAATGTCCTTTTGTTTTTAGCATTATTTTTACTGCTCATTATATCCAAATGAAAGTGAAGTGAGGTTTCTGAGATTTCCTTATTTTCAGTCTTGGGCTCTTCCAGAGCTCAATGTAAGAGACATCTGAAGAGGATATAATTGGCTAGGAAAAGTATGCACCTCAAGTTCAATGAATTCTGTACATCTATAATAATGCAGATCCAACCATCTTTCTAAATATTATGGATGGAATAAAATTGCTGTACGAGACCATGAGCCCTTTCCTTTGCACTAATGCATACTGTAGTAAATTATGCACTTGACTGCAAAGCAGAAAGACATAATACAATTTGTTACAAGAATTATGCTTGGGAACTGTAACTAGGTTGATTAATTTATGTAGAGCAAATTACTTTGACTTGATGTTATAGCTTTAAAGTGTTACACTCCTAGTTAACGACAATACCCTACAGGTAAATAGCAGAGTCACATTCAAGGCTTGTGCTATTTGATATTTTCTGTCCCTGACAACTTCAACTCTCCTCTCCTGCAGTGGTTCTCCAATAAAGCAGCCTAAAAGGTTTGGTCAGAAAGGTCCCACACATTCCCCAAAGGCCCGAGGCAAGGTAAGACTCTGAATATATTTTCATTGCTCATTCTCCATCTCTTCAGCAATTGTTCATTGCATTAGAAACAAACATGTCTTTGGGGTATTTCTTAGGCTGACTATAAGAAATGAATCCATTGTGTAATAAAAAAAAAGATCAACAGTTACAGTATGCAAATACAGCAAACAACAAAACTAATTTTCTCCTTGGCAGAGTCTGCCTGTGCTTTATTGTATTTTACTGTAGCACAACTCTATTCAGGTAGTCATGTCATGACAACCAAGATGTAGTTCTCTAAGATCTCAAAAGGGAAGAGGAAACGTTTGGAATTGAAATCTTTTACAACTTCTCAAGGCTTTAAATCATTATCCTGCCTGATCTTGCACAAAGCAAAGCCCAAACTCCTTCCTCCCTGGGGCCTGTCGACTCAGAGACCTAATTAGCATTCTCTTAACATTGGATTGCAGACTAATGTGAATGTGTACCTCCCTGAGCAAGAAATTTCACCTGACAGAGCCTGCGAACACAAGCAAACAGCAAGGGTGAAGCAATAAAGCTGGGTAGATGAGCACATAAGAATAAGTGTGCTGTCATTAGGCCTGACCATTTCAATGATCTAGCCCTACTCTATTGGCCTTGGCTACCCCCGTCTAGTCTGTTATGATGGCGCTATTTAAAGACGACCAAGTACCAAGGCCGTCATTTTTTTAACCATTTTTTCCCCATTTAGGTTTCCATAATATTGCCACATATTTTGCAGACATCAAGTATTTTCTATTCTGAGCAAGGAATCTATTTTGAATGAGCAATGACTGATGAGTGATGAGTGATGAGTGATGAGTGATGAGTAATGAGTGATGAGTAATGAGTAATGAGTGATGAGTAATGAGTGATGAGTGATGAGTAATGAGTAATGAGTAATGAGTAATGAGTTATGAGTTATGAGTAATGAGTTATGAGTAATGAGTTATGAGTAATGAGTGATGAGTTATGAGTAATGAGTAATGAGTTATGAGTTATGAGTAATGAGTAATGAGTAATGAGTAATGAGTTATGAGTAATGAGTAATGAGTGATGAGTGATGAGTGATGAGTAATGAGTTATGAGTAATGAGTA
>CABFOQ010036338.1:149454-189680 GCA_900660455.1 Gephyroberyx darwinii
AATGAGTAATGAGTGATGAGTAATGAGTGATGAGTGATGAGTAATGAGTAATGAGTAATGAGTAATGAGTTATGACTTATGAGTAATGAGTTATGAGTAATGAGTTATGAGTAATGAGTGATGAGTTATGAGTAATGAGTAATGAGTGATGAGTAATGAGTTATGAGTAATGAGTGATGAGTAATGAGTGATGAGTAATGAGTAATGAGTAATGAGTTATGAGTGATGAGTGATGAGTAATGAGTGATGAGTGATGAGTAATGAGTAATGAGTAATGAGTAATGAGTGATGAGTTATGAGTAATGAGTTATGAGTAATGAGTAATGAGTAATGAGTTATGAGTTATGAGTAATGAGTAATGAGTAATGAGTAATGAGTAATGAGTTATGAGTAATGAGTAATGAGTAATGAGTTATGAGTAATGAGTAATGAGTAATGAGTTATGAGTAATGAGTAATGAGTAATGAGTAATGAGTTATGAGTAATGAGTAATGAGTAATGAGTAATGAGTAATGGGTGATGAGTTCTGAGTAATGTTATATTTGTTATTTAGGTTCTGCTTTGCTTTTTATTCCTTCTTTACAGGGACAAAATGAATCAGTTCGATTAAAGGCTTCATTGACAGACTAACGATGAGCAAATAAATAGATTCCCTATAATTATTATCACAGGAAAGACATTAAATCAGTAAGTTGCTGCTGCATCTAGAGAAGTGTTATGTTGACACTGGCACAGCATTTCAAAGCACCTCATGAATCATCCAGAGACTGCAGAGGATCATGGGGAGGTGTTATAGACATTATACACAACATTTGCATGACAGCATCAAAAACACTAATTTTATATTGCATTAACTTGCTTTCATACCTTTCAATTCCATCCCTATAATATATGCTATCCTCCATTTTCCAGCATTGCATAGGAGCACTTTCAACCAACAACATGTTATTTTATATCCGTGTTTAGATCTTCATTTTACATTCCACTGATGTTCAACAAGACTTAATATGCTGTGCAATCCTTAAAGCTTTGCCCCTTCCATCCTCCTAGAGCATCTAACACACAGCAATGACTCAGTGGCTGATACTCTCAGCTGAAGCCTGTGTCAATGGTATGGATATTTGAAACTTTCATAAATGATCCTAAACATGCCGTGCTTTTGTATACTGCTGTGACGCTTGTTCTAAATCTTAGCTGAATGTACAAAGCCATGCACTGAGTTGGCTAATTGCTTAATGTCAGTTGCTCAGAGCAACAGCAAATAAATGTCACACAGCATTTCTGAAAATGATGGTGGTGTAACGCCATAATGACACACAAATGTCAGGATAATAAACATCACATTTTGTAAAATCAATAGGCTTTAGGGCAAGATTAGCTTTATCCTTCTTTTCTCCTTCACACCCATTCATCTATTTGTATGTATTTCTATTTTCTACAATAAGTGTTTTACATTCTGAGAAGCATAATGGTGTAATTTACTCCCACAAAGAGAGAAGCTTAACCCAGCCACCCGTGTGTTTGTTAAAGGAAAAATCCACCCAAATTCATATTTTTGGTTCTTTTGTTGTACAGAATTATTGTTTCATATTGGACTTATGTCATTTCCCACATAGACTGTGTTTTAGAAGTAAAATAAAAGAAACTAGACTATCACAGAGTATTAGTATTTCAATATTTAGTATTAGTAAATGGTCTGTAAACTTGCCCAGAGAAAAATCCTTCTATTCATTTGAAGACCTTACATGAGAATAAGACATTCCTATTATTTATTCCCCGTGCCTGTTTGTCCCTACTCAGGGTCACATGGGGTTGGAGCCTATCCCAGCATGCATCGGGCATAAGTAAACACCCGGGACAGGTTGCTAGTCCATCACAGGGCAAACACACACACACACACCTATTGGCAAACAACTCACCAGACTTTGGAAGGAAACCGGAGCAAACCCATGGGAACATGTAAATGAGATTTGAACCCAGGACCTTCTTGCTGTGAGACAAAAGTGCCACTGTGCAGCCCAGGAGGATGTATTGATTATTTGATTGTTTGCTTGGCTGTGTGCATCAGGGTACATTTTCCTGTTCAATTAAAGTGGCGCCTCAATAAAATAAAGTTTGTTTGGGTACAAAAGCTCAGACACGTGTTTTATGAGCAGAATATACACTATATATAAATACACTCAAAACATAATGAATTGTGGCATACTTTCTAAAAGAATACAGAACTAGCCTTTATATGGTAAATTTAACCAAAAAATAAAGTGCACTTTCTTTCACTTGGGTCATTACCACAATGCAATTTAAAGTTTTTTACTTTTTTAAAATGTAACTATCATAATTGCTTCTGAATGGCTTTAGTTGTATCATCCAATAATGAAACAAGTAAACACTGCCATGATGTTATTTCTCATCAGGCGCATTAGGAGGGAATTAGTTTAAATCTGCTTCCCCCCCGCTATGATCCAAAGGTTTCAAAGCTGACTGATTGCGACGGCTTTCGCAAGTTTTCTGCCTTTTTGCTTAAAAGAGTAGGACCTGGCTGCATGCATCACCAAGACACCCCACTTGAGCTAGAGGCAATATTCATATGGTCACTCCAGTTTTTCATTCAGACCAGCAGACTGACATTCATCATGCCTGTTCAGTCATGAAAAGAAGCAGGGTGGATCAATACAATCCAATTAGAACCACAGTATTACTCAGATCAAAGGCCTACTATCATCCTAAGAATCAGACAACTAGACAATACGTTAATACAGCACCCAGTTGTTCTACTGACAGCAGTATCCCACGGTGTGACACCTCTCCCCTGCTGTTGCCAGAATACCAACACCTTTTCATTGTTATAGCCCTTATGCAATCAATTCCAATCTAAAGTTAGTGGTCAATCACTCCCCAATGGTGGACACGCAGAGCCTACAGATGAGTGTGAGGGAAAATAGGTTTGACAAAGCTTGTGGTGTCCAGTGCCTCTCTGCTGTCTGCTCTCTGCTGTGCTGGGCTGAGCCGACTGGCACTGGGAGTTGTAAACAACACAGCTGGGACAAACAAACCAAATCCTGACACTCCTTGGCTCCTCTCTGGTTTAATCCTTCGCTAGCTCTGTATCTGCCAGACACCATAATGACTTGGACTATTCCGGGAGCCTGGAAGATGCTCTGAAAATATATTGCAAGTCAAATTACCAGAGGGAATCTCTAAGACACCACACACCTCATGGCTTATAAACACTGATAAGGCAAGATGGATGGTACGGAGAAAGAGTGCTGAGATCAGAACAGCACTGTTACCGAAATGTCCAAGTTAGTAACACACTGATAGCTTGTGTTGCTTTTGTGTCGGCCTGAACACAGGTACAGTCAGAGCCCCCCCTTTCGTTCATTCAATCTCCAGTCTCCAGATAATTCACTTGCATAAGGAAGGTGAAAGTAAAAGGAAAATAACTGAAAAAACAGTTTCCAAAACTGGAGTTCAAATTTTTGAGTAAGATAAAAAGAAAATGGGACACCTGGTAGACCTGGGAGACCACCGAAAGTATCACCATCAGACAGAAAGTACTTAACACTGTCATCTTTGAGAGAAAGGAAAAAAATCAAGCCCCACTCTTACTTCAGACCGGAAAAAATCCACAGGTGTTTCTGTTGATCCTCCCACTGTGAGAACTCAATGCTAGGGTCTGAAAGGATGTGTAGCTGTCAAAAAGCTGCTCCTGAGAAACGCTGCACCAGAACAGCGAAACCGGAGATGTGGAGTAGGGTAATATGGACTGATGAGTCTAAATCTGAGGTTTTTGGAAGTAACAGAAGGCAGTATATACGCCACCGAAGCAATGAAACACTCTTGGAACCATGTCTACAGCCATCAGTCCGGCATGGTGGAGGATCAGTGCAAGTTTGGGGATGTATAACAACATCTGGAGTTGGTTGGATTTGTTTTTGAATGCTGATAAATGCAAACAAGTCTTAATAAATCATGCAATACCCTCTGGAAAACGTTGGATTGGGAACAAATCAAACAAAGAAGCTGCTGGTGTCCTCACAACAACGGCCTGGCCACCCCAGAGCCCAGACCTCAACATCACTGAGTGTGTTTGTGATTACTTGGATAGTGTAAGCAATTTCTAAGACTGCAACCAATTTCTAAGACTGACCTTTGGAGAAGAAGCACCAAAATATATGATAATAATATGATATTATGTTTAGTTTTGGAGGCTTTTGTGTAATCTTTTGTTAAATATGTTTCCTGCATTATTTCTGAAAATTGACTGGAAATTAAATAAACAAAAGGGTGGTCTCTGACTTTTTCACAGTACTGCATGTTACAAACTGGGTAAAGCTGGGAAACGGCATGTGTGTATAATAGAAATTCTTGACTACCTGTGAAATTGATCTATTAAAGTCTGTTGTGTTATCTTTCCTCTGTTATGTGCGTCATTCAGTGACCTTAAATGTAAAGCTTTATTTTGAGGCTGGCCCAGAGGAAAAATCGACCTTCATCTCTCAAGAAATAGGGAAGATCTCAACAATTCTGTATCAATTTGTGATCACCTACATCTGAAATATTTCTCCTAAAGCCTCCTAGGAGGAGATAACCAAGAGAGTAAATTCTTGAGACTGTATGAGATACATTTGAAGGTGCTAACATATGACATATATAATGGTAATACGCTGCTAGTATATGGCTGCTGCTCCCCTGGCTCCAATAGGAAAATGCAGCAGGGTGTGAAACCTGTGCATGTTTGAAAAGAAGGAGTCATAAAACATTATATTGAGTTTTCTTTGAGGTCTTTCTCTAATCTCATGGTCTCTTGCATGGAAACATTTTCAGGAGAGTTAAATGTTATTTCTGAACATTTGGAAATCTCTTGTTTTGATCGGAACGAGATAAACAAGAGCTTTTATGTGGTTGTTTCCCTTGAGCTGAAGGAGAAAATGCCTTAGTGCTAAAAAAGAGCTCATTTGTGTTTAGGAGAAATAAAAGGTGGAAATATGCTATCTCCTCTTTTGCTTTTCTATGGGGGTAGCCTATTGAATCTGGTGATACGTTCTAAAGCCACGTAGTTAAATCAGAATGACTACTTTCACGTGTTCGCGTTCAGATGGCTCTTTGGCCTGAGAGTAGTCTAAAAACCTGGTGAAACTAGAATGCATTGTTTCGTCCTCTGGTAGTAGTTGCACAAACATCAACAGAAATTAGCCACCGCTAATGCTAATGTAATCAGAATGAATGAAACTCGCTGGGACAGCTGTGACATATTTAAAACTTTGGGTAAAATCATCATCATTTAGTATGAAACTAAGTGTTTTTGTTGGTTGAAGATGATTTAAGGTGATTTGACCAAGAATTACATAACGTGTCACGGTCTCCGTGGGTGCCTTTTGGACGCCGTTTGAAGGAAGGAAGTAAATTAGAAGTATTTTTAACACACTGTTGAAGCATACTGATGCTGGATGTTGTGTTAAATTTGTATGAAAACAGAAACTCTTACACCATTCGTTTTATTAATAATGTTATATTGTTATTTTCCACAGCATGCAATTCAATTTCAGATTAAAACTCAGTTCCTGGATATATTTACATTTTCAGAGCCCTCTCACTGGGGATATCCTCACAGTATTGTCTCAGACGACAGCTTCTCCCCTTTCTTTGCACAAAATGCCAGAAAAATATCACTGTCTGCCTTTCTGTGCATCAACAAAGGCCACCACTGAAAACTGAGTGTATATTTCATAGATGCACCAGCAAGAGAATTTTGTATGTGCTGCTGTACACTAGGTACTGTACACTGCTGCCTATCCTTTCAAAATTAACACCATCAAGTGGCTGCTTCAAAGTAAAAGCTGTCCAATGGCAAAGCTCCAAGGAACAACTCAGGTTTATTTACATTTGAGTGTGTTGTATATTATAATATATTGGCTGAAAAAAAATGCTAACTACACACACTCTGCAATGGTGCTCATTGTAACAACTCTCTTATTTGCCGGTGGAAAAATACAGTTTACTTATTTGCATCAGCTATGGACTAATCAACATAAGGGCAGGGATGCATACATACACTCTCAGCATACCTTTGCACTGGCGATGTTGTTTTCTGCATCACTCCTGAGCCTGTGGCGTGTTGAGGGTATGCATATGTATTTCAGTAGCCTGTATTTTCCCTTTGCTCACTAGCAGCAGATTGATAACTGGTCAAAAGTGTCATTGGATATTTGCACTTGAACATTTGTTAGTGTGTGGTGACAAAAATGACACCATTTGGCTCACCATGAAAACAAATCAAAAGGATGTGAACAAGTCAAAGGGGGCTGGGAATCTTCTCCTGATTAAAGTGAATTTCCATCAAGGAAGTGACACGCTCTGAGAATGCTATGCCGCCAGTATGCAAGGGTCCAGGCACCTCAGGGACCCCAAGTCTAATTTGCCTCAAACCTAAAGGCAGATAATAGTGCTGATCTGACAGCCGGCCAATTCCCAGCTTCCCTCATCAAGAACACATTCAATTTCAAACATCAGACTGCTTGCAACATAAATGAAAAACCCTTTGAATGAAAGAAAGTCGGATGTGGGGGGAAAACCTCAAGGAATCCTTGATTCAGTTTGACAAGTTTGAGACACCAGCAGCCTCGGTCTTCTAAACTTATGTATGGTCCAACATTTTAATTGGGTGGAAAAGCTAGGCCACATTTCTTTGTGTTCATTGTGAAAATGAATAAAATAGGATAATGTTTTATTCAAAAGTCACAAACATATTCAGGCCGGACAACAACGCAGTATGTAAACAATCAGTTTTCCACATGTTTATTCAAGCGTGGTATTGAGATCTAAAGTGCTGTTTTCATGTGCACTGGTACTTTTTGTACATATTTCTCTGTATTTGCCTAAAACCCCTTAAATCTACATGCACGCTTTAGGATGGCAAAAATTGCTGTCTCTGATGTCTCTCTCTCTCTCTGATGACACACATTTATGTAAGAGTACATTTATTTGCATTATGTAGCTCTCGCTGAACAACGCTAAACAGATTTCAGGTGCAAATATAATGAGGAGTTTTCCCTCTTGAAATGAATTGAAAATAAGATTATGATTATAACTAAATTCTACTCATATGGGAAAGACTTCTTAACTGAGCGCAAACAAATACATTGATGGCTCTCCTCTTGGCTATTGCTCTCATTGTTTTTCCACAGAAATACAGTTCATTATAGTGAATTAGTATTTTATTTAGAATACTGTACATGTTTTGACTGTAGTTGCTTGCAAATGTGAAATCATTGTCTGTGTACTCAAATAAAATCATCTAACTGATGTTAGAGTTAAAGGGGCATTCAGTAATCTATGATTTCTTATCTGAAGTTGTGGTGGGTGGATTTTGGGATATGACTGGCACAAAATAAAACCATTACAATAAATTATGGCAACTAGACTAGGATATGACCCTCATTTGGCGGATCAAAACCGCCGGTTGAGTGATCTGTATTTGCTCAGTCCATGCTCCATTATCAAGATGACGGCGCTATGGAGGCTGCAGCTCATTTATTGAAAGCCTGTATTACTGGCACTGTGATGATAAAGGTTAAGTCAGAGGCGCTTCAATTACAGAACAACAAATGGGCCTTCTAGACAGGTTAAGAGATAGACCCTTGAGGTAGATTCTATACCTGCATGTAATTCTGATAATAGCTCGCTAAACGTACAAGGTAATGGTGCTCGAATGTAGAACAAGACATTGTGGTTGTTATCTCTAGTGGTGAATATGTCACATATTTTCAGGGGTGTCCATTTTATCTCAGAAAATTAATTGATTTGTTTTGCAATGAAAAGGCTGGACAACCTTTAACAGACAATTATATGTGCACTCAGGCGGCTTAGATATGCCTACAGTCCACCCACCAACTCATCAATAAGCTCCTCAAGCCTCCTGCTTTCATAGAATCCTACGCATTTCTATAGTTGGCCTCCTCTTTTGAATTCCTCTGTTCTAAAGCGTACGTGCGGGTGCAGAATAGTATTGAGTGCTTTTTCACATGATAAACTCTTTATGGCGGGGACCGTATAGCGCAAAGATTGCAGTATGCTCTGGTGTGTGATGCAAAGACAGGACGATGAGTGGAGGTTTATCCCAGTGCAGGAGGAGCAGGGCGTGATAAACCACACGGCAGCCTTCACAGTGTCTGGCCCAATGCGCTGCGATGGCTGTCTCTCTGGTGGACCAGTCACCGAAGTCCTTTCAGAACTCAATCTGACAGCATTGCCAAGTCCCTTGTCAAAACTGTCTGAGAACAGTAGGTCTGGCCTCACACCCTTTGAGCACTCCTTGGATCACATGCGCAGAAATGCCATTTCTCACAATGCTCTGGATGATCTCCTCTGTGACAGAGCCCGTGCAAACACCGCAGATGTGCGCTGTATCGCAGATAAGTCTTTCCACTGAAGCATGAATTCAAAATTGCCTCGCAGCAATTATGGAATATATTGCAATAGAGAGCTGTTGCTGAAAGGATGTATTAGTTTATTTCTGTCAAATGATACATCTGTAACGCTACTCGCCGGTGTGTGTCTTGTAGGGCTAGCCCCAGCTGTCTTGTTTGACATTGCCTGCAGGAGTACCAGTGTCAATGTGATCCTCAGACACGTGGGGTCAAACCATCAATTCTCCTGACTGACGATGGTGACAGATAATTGCTTGCAGCTTTACTTTGTAAAGTTTCAGAGGATGGGGATGAAGTTTGATACGCTAATTCAGGCTGAGTAATTAGGAGACATGATCTATGTAGTAATAGCTCAGAGGGGAATCAGTCTCCGATGGCAAATTATATGATTCATTTGCTAGAGCGCAACTGTAAATCATTTGGGTATGGGTAAGGCAGGACTGGCGTTACAAAGACAGAGTCTATGTCTTCGGCAATATTCACACGCATGAATAACTTTATGGATCACAGATCACAGTTACGGTTTGTTGGTTCTCATTCCAAGAGATTATGTGGGGCAAAATTAACGTCTGTTACTAGTTGGGATGAACCACATATAGACCTGCAGTATGCTGACATCAAATCGCTACGTCAACTACAAATGGTCTGACTACCGATTAGTGGTGCTCACTTTAGGCAGGACCTCAGCGATAGGAGTGGCCTTACATATGGTCTTAGATAAATCATTGGACTGTGGACACCAGTTCTGCTTATCACCCGTGGTGCCGTCTACAGTCAGTACATCAGAGATAGTGTTACAATGCTACTCCTTCGGCCCCGTGAGACAATTTATTAATTAATGAGAAGCTGTGAAGAGACCCATGTCTTTCTCCTCTCAATGGGTTTCCTCACAGGAAATCAATTTATGTCATTTTGGCTGTCAATAAATCTCTCCCACCGCATGCTTTTATTTCCCAGAGTTCTCTGTGTCAGACCTTTTATACAATCTGCAGAGAGATAGAGCAGATGGAACTGTCAGGAGAGTAGAGGATGCCTCTTGCCTGTTCCCCCGCTCAGTGTTTACATCCCCGGATGGTAAGATGGTCTTAGATCGGGGGTACATGTGTCAGTGAAAGGCACATGCACCTCCACCGCTGCTTATGCTCCTTGATGGATCTGCTGTCATTGTAACATTGTCACAGATAGATTATAGTCTGCCATTAGAGAACTCCATGGATTTAATGCCAAAATGAGTTTTCCTTCAAGAGGGCTTATATGTTGGGAAAGAGGAGGTCTGTGTTCGAGGAGAAATGATTTATGCTCAGAACTGGAGAAAAGAAAGCTTTGCCTCCTTGTGATTGAACACAACTCTAGTGCTGAAATGCCTTAAGTGAGATAAGGCTAAGTCGATGTTTCATGTCGCCATTATGAAACATAAGAATGGGCTGAAATGACTAAGCTGCAATCTTCCCCAGTCTGTTCCTGTAAGGAAACAAAAAACACACTCCTCTAAAAAAGAAAAATCATTTTGTCTCGGTACATAATGCTCTGCCATTTGTTTAACGATTCAATGTATATTTTGTTGCTGGCCATGACTAGCAGTGTAACAGGGGGCATTCATAGAGTAAGGCTGCTGTGAGCGATAACAGAAGCTCACTGACTCACAAATCATATCATGACATAGTAACATATGTGCTATTTCTGGAAATGTATGAATGTGTATTCAGTTAACTTGTACATAGAAAACAGGCGCCAGGCTGTGGTAGGCAGGTGTTAATAAAACCCATGCTTGCAGCAAAGGAATTGTTTGACAGATTACATAGTTTTCGGCACAGAGGGGTCTCGTAATAAACTTCTATGGCATTGGTAATTGGCTGTCTTACCCATGTGATTACTAAACTAAACTAAACAAAACAGTTTGTACCCAGGGAACCTTTCCACAAACCTTTTGACTGTGTTGTTCTTTTAGAGAAATACCACAAATCAATACAATATATGGGAAATTAAGAGCTAGCATAAGTTAACAACATCACTAGTGGTTGAAAATTGTTACGACCAAGTATTTGTCTTGGTAGATTTTAAGCATAGTTTCCAATCATGTACTTCACTGTAAAAAATCATCTATAATTCCTAAAATGTACAATTTTAAAATGTGTTTTTCCCCGCAGTACTTTATTTATGATTAGTGTGATTCCATTTCAGTTGGGGCTGTTAAGCTGCTACCTGTAGCATTTTTAACCATCAGTATATCATTGTCAAATTAATTGTGATACCTTGGTATAATCACTGTAAACAAATGAGACCATGGCCGAGACAATTAGTAGCCGCTGTTTCGGACCATTGCGGCATTGTTAGTGCTAGTGTTTCTCAAAATGAACCATATTACCCATAAACCCTGCTGTTTCTTGTCGCAAAGAGGAGCATCGCTGCTTCTGTTGAAGGTTTAGTGACGATAAACATGTTGGAAGCGATTGTTCCATCGGCCTTTCACTCACTCCGCCATCTGTCATGAGAAACTCTGTAAGCTTTACCTCTATTTGCGCTGGAAGAACAGCGCCCTCTTTCTGTTTTGCGCAATAAAGCACGACATCCAACCTGGAGGCGCACAAAATTGACATTAAAATGCTGCGCATAGAGGACGGGAGCGGCTAACAGTCGCCTCTGCAATGATCTTGTTTGTTTAATTATACTAATGTCTCACAATTAATGTAGTGATGATGTATTGATGTTCAAATAACAACTTCAACCAACATAAAGGTTATGCCACAAGAGTGAGTTCAGTGATTGTCACAAGGCTCTTATACGGTGCAGTGAGGTGTTGAATTTCACAGTAATGGCTGTGCCCTCTGGCTGTTGATGCTCCAGCTGTGCTGTCCTCTGGCTCTGCTGGTCTGAATGAACAATGAAATTGGGGAACCGCACAAACTTCCCTATTATTTAATTCTGACCAGCATGAAAAGTGAAGGGAAATTGTGTATTTCGGCCTTGTTTATAATGGTAATCACAAACGCAAATGTTTTCTGTTGTTCCACATATACATTATGGTTAGGTTAGGATAGGATAGGCCAACTTACATTGTGCCATTCGATTGAAAATGTTTACTGCATGTGAGCAAAACACCAGATTGCACACTTTGGACAGTTCACATCCTCTAACACTGATAGAATACACACAGATGTTTTACCATCATTTAGCCTGTGTGGCTCCACAACCCAACCCAAGGAGAGAGCAGCCAATTCCATCGTCTCTGTAAATCCATTAAGAGAAAAGACATTATGACCCTCCATACTGCAATCCGGAGAGACAGCCCTCAAAGGAGACAGCTGCCATATTAGATCGTGAACAGCGCCATTTGATACGGTTGACAAAACACTGTTTACATTACCAAAAATAAATACAGAAAAGATCGTCATTTCTAGATACCACTGTCCTCTCAGTGACAACCCTGAAATTGTCTCTCAGTGCAGTCAGGGGCCAGAAAGCTGTGGAGCAGTTGGTGCATCAACATCTGCAGAGCCGGAACCTCTGCCAGTGCGACGTTACTGGCTGGCCTACTGGAAATTAGTTGAACAGATGAAAAAAGACGAGGAAGGTTTTCAAGCCAAAGGGAACTTGGACTCCCCAAGGACAGGAAATGAGAGACAGGTGACAGTAGGGGTTACCGCGAAAATGGGACACAGACTCGTAGCCTGCGCGGTAGTGTGGTTAAAGACACTTTATGTGATTTAGCAGCACAGTCTATAACCACAGCACTGCTCCGTCCTACACAGAGCATTTACAGCTCTATTTGAGTCTCCTACAATCGTCCCCCATTAGTCTACAATGCACCTGACATTTGGTTTAATACCCAACATCGAGCTTGCAACCAAAGTTCATTAACCCATTTATAGGCTGGTGCTGTATTATTCTACTACAGAGAAATTTAACTTCAATGCCACTTCTTGACAATCAGGATGTTCACAACCTCTCTCACATAAAGTACACAACAACAGCATGTAGAAGCGTATCTAATTGAAAATAAAATTTCTAAAACTGTAGGTTTTTGGAAAATATCGGTAGAATCACGTGCCACAACAGCAACTAGTTTCTTTTACTGAAAAATGCTGTGAATAAATTGGACAAGAGCAATTTGGGTGATTGAAGAAATGCTGTCAGGCGATATGAAACTTGAGTGTTTATCTGAAACATGTATTACTTTTAGCATCACTGCTAACTTAACTGACAACAGATCGCGAGGCGGCATCTCAACACAGACACAAGATCTATTTTGTGCGTATCAGGAATGAGAGGTTGTCCGTCTAATCTCGGGCCGGACATTCTTTTGAATTCGCCCCGCGTCTCGCTTCACGAGCCACAGCGTCAGCAAGTGTTGTGGCACAAAGGAATGTGATTAGGCTCCTTGTGAAAACTCCTCATCAACCTGCTCGGGAAATTAATTGTTTTTCATGGCTAATTCAAAAGTGCATTAGCATAAATTGACAGCTGGGGTGCTCCATATGCAATACGTAAAAAAAAAAACACCCAGAGTTCACTCGCCGGTCGTTCAGGGATCCTGGAGATAGAGCCACAGAGGTCAGCTGAAGGAACAGACCTCCGTCAGAGTGAACGCCAGCAAGTGAATTGCAGCCTCAGCAGCGTGGCTGACACGGGGCCTTTTTTTTTGTGTCTGTTAGCAGAATTACACAATCCCCCGAGACGTAACATCAACACAGACAAGGTCCCCTCTGAATGTTTAATCAGCCCAATGAAAAGTAAGGAGAGCTAACCACATCTCGCTAAAATCAATCACACCCCGGTGACCACGGAGGTAGTTAGCTTGTGTAGAGCTCTCTAGGTATAAGACTACTTTCGGATGGAAAAAAAAAAAAATCAATACCTGCTAAATTGTGACTGCCGTGAGTGGCAGATGATACCGGGTGGTCTTAAGAAGACACGGTTGGGGTAATTACTATCAGAACAGCAGTCCGGAGTCTAGGACCTCTGTTGATTAAGTGGTTGAGGCTGTCTCTCGAGAATTGGGAGCTATTAAAGGTTGGTGAAGCCCCAGCGCAGAATGACTCACACTCGTCTTTTTCTTCGGACAAATTCAAAACAATTGCGCCAGAGTACAGAATACATTTAAATGTGTCCAAATAGCCCCCAATCAATCTGATCCTCGAGGAGTGTATCGATTTTTTTTTTTGCTTGTTTGAGTTTGGTTGTTACTCATAGGGAGGAAGAGTGCAGCCGAGGCCCCAAAAAAAAAAAAAAAAAATGAATGAAACAGCCAAGTGTCTTTGATGCAGTGTGCTGCAGCAATTGCCTGTCAAGGAATGACGAAGCCAGGGATGGAAGTTAAAGAATAGGGTCACTAGTCAATTTGGCTGTCCGCATTCTGGACAGTGAGGACGGCGACTGTTCACGATGAAGGGTCAGTTCTGCACAAGCCTGCGCCGAAAATACTAGTCACGGGCTAGGGGGCTTGTAAAATTTCCATTTCTGGATGAAGAGAGAGAGAGAGAGAGAGACCTGAATCCACTGAATACAGATGAGGGAGGAATAGGTCTGTGAGATGAGCAACACAATCAAGTGCAGAGCAGAAAGCCCGACACCTCTGCCAGAGAGCATGCTTGTGCAGGGAGAATGGTGTCTTAATTAGACTCTGCCTTTTGGGTGACTTGAGAAGGCCGGCATCGGCAAAGAGTCAGGCATTCATCCCCATGGCTACAGCTAATAGTTTATGAGCAGCTATTCTTTCACCACCATCTGATAGTAAATATGTTAAAATATTTAACAATCTGATGTTTTCATCCGTTCGGCACAGGGCTTTTAGCATTTGTGGAGTAATCGCTGAGGATTTCTAGTCTAATATGGCTGACAGAGGCAATCGAGTGAGACTTTTCACCGTCCTTTCCATTGAAATATGTCATTTGATTAGAGATAGTTTGATATACTGGTAACCACCTATGACCGTGGCACTGTTCTGAAGGCTAGCTGAGGGATTCAGTGTGTATTTCCACATTGTCTCTCAGGAGCATTCATCATTGCACATAAACCTTTTTTCAGGCTGGTATGGCATTAGTTGATCTCTTAGAGTACAGACCCATTAGAACAACTTTCACTCACAAGATGCTGTCCACCTGACAACCCGCAATCCGTGCAGCGTTCAATTTCTAATAGCAGCGTAAGATTTTCTGGAAATCAAAGTAAATAGAGGTTGCTAGAGCAGTCGACACAGGCTGACAAGCAGAAATGCATTTCTGAGTTCGTGTCTGTTGCAGATCCTTCCCATTTATCCTGACTGTCAAGTAAAGAGGGCAGAATAATGAAAGGTAAACACTTTCTACCAAACTAGCATACAATGATGGCCAAGGGTTAGGAGGGTGTTGTCGTTAGTGGTGTGCATGTGTTTGTGTGGAGGGGAGGGGAAGGGAGGGGAGGGGGAACCTTCACTTTCACCTTGTTAACAAGACATTTGTAACACATCCATGTATTTGACCGTGGGATTTAGGTCAAAAGTGACAGAAAACAGCCGTCATCCCTGTTAAATCACCACAGCAAGAATATAATGAGCTTTTGGTGATATCATTTTTTCGCCCTTAAGTGTTCGTAAACTAAAATGACATGAAAAAATGACGTTCATTTACCATTTACCCATTAGTCTAATCATTGCTGCTAATTTAGCTTAGTTCACTTGGTAGTATTTTGGATTCACTGTGCATTGGCCACATATCCCGAAACAGAAGTGTTTTAACTATACTTTACTTCCCTCTGCTGGAAGAAAGTGTAACAGCATTTTTGAAGACTTCACTTATAGGCATTTTAACACAATTTGCTTAAACACTTAATACTTGCTCAAATACTTGTTGTATTATTTTTTTTTGTCCAAACACTCACTAGTAAAATTCATCTAAACATCTGATGATGACTGAATTAGGAGGTCTATACTGACATGGTGTAACTACTGAGAAATAAATATGGGCTTTCATATGAAGTATAAAGGTCTCTGCCCCTTCACTTGTATTGATTAGTGTATCATTACTCTATTGATTAGTGTCATTTACTGATTTGTAGTATTAAACGGATCAATATATTGTACCACGAACTGCAAGGTGGTTACAGTTTTTTACGATTCATTTCCACATTTCACAATTTTCAAGACACGAATACAATGTTTAGATACATCAGCACAAAGATCAGTAAATCAATTCAGCATGTATTTCCGCTCACGTGTAGTTACTCCCAACAGCATTGCCCCCGTTAGTAACACCGTTGCTAATCATAACCACTTTGTAACATCCTCAGGAGAAACTGTAAGGCTGCTTCTGACAATACGGAGCAGGCCACTGAAGGTTGAGGTCACGGACGGATGGGGTCACATGGTTACTAGTACTGTAAAATACTGGAATGGACTGAGTTCTGCTTTTTACAGCACATTGAGTTGCATTCATTTTGTCTTGAGCAATATCTATCTATCTATCTATCTATGTCTGTCTGTCTGTCTGTCTGTCTGTCTGTCTGTCTATCTATCTATCTATCTATCTATCTATCTATCTATCTATCTATCTATTATCTATCTATCTTTCTGTCTATCTGTCTGTCTGTCTGTCTGTCTGTCTATCTATCTATCTATCTATCTATCTATCTATCTATCTATCTATTATCTATCTATCTATCTATCTATCTTATCTATCTATCTATCTATCTATCTATCTATCTATTATCTATCTATCTATCTATCTATTATCTATCTATCTATCTATCTATCTATCTATCTATCTATCTATCTATCTATCTATCTATCTATCTATCTATCTATCTATCTATCTATCTATCTATCTATTATCTATCTATCTATCTATCTATCTATCTACTATCTATCTATCTATCTATCTATCTATCTATCATTATATACATATATATTCAAAATAAATCAAATCCAGAATCACTTTGGATGCTCACTGTACACAATTTCAAATACTTCAAACTCTTTTTGTCTTATGGAGAAGAAGAAGAAGAAGAAGAAGAAGAAGAAGAAAGAAAGAAAGAAAGAAAGAAAGAAAGAAAGAAAGAACATGAGGAGGAGAAGAAGAGAAATAATTCAAGAAATCCAGTAATTCAATGTTTTATCTTGGGATATCAAAAGAGGGCCCATCTGAGTCGTAATAAAAGCTTGACATTTTTGTCAGGCGTTTGAAGTTCGGAACCTAACAGGCTGCACATTAAAGGTGCATATGTGGAGTTTCACTTAACAATATCCTAGTTGTGAAATATATTAATTCAATTTATTTAACTCCACAACGGCGCTAACAGGGAGGTCACATTTTACTTGTCAGTATCAATCATGAGACGCTGAAACATAAGTGCAAATGAGTGTTCAATTATAAAGGCAGCTACACCGAGTCATATTAAGTCAAATGCCAATCAGCAGTTTGTGTCAGCTTTAAAAGAGCTCTGACAGTCACAGCTTTTACATGTGAGCTTTCAAAGCAACATGAAGCAACTAACAGAGTTCCAAAGAAGCCAAATAGCAAGGGCCCGAATTGCAGGTGTATCACAAAAACTACAAAATGATTTAGCAAGGAGAACGGTCTGGAAAATCATGACAACATATGCCAAACACAAACAAAAACAGTAGTCTCAAGTCGAAGCCAACCCACAGGGAAAGACAGTTACCAGGATAGTTGCTAAACAAGACAGCCTCAAAATGAGCACAGAACGTGAATCGACAACTCGGTGATGCATTCTCAACAAAAGCTATACGTAGTGACCTTCACCACGCTGGTGTCTATTTGGAAACGGCTTGTATTGTATTAAAACCTGGTGTTAACAGCAGAAAACCTGGATCCCTGAGCCTGATGACCATTTTTTCCTACCTCTGGACGGGGTTATGTTTGGATGAAGGAGAAAGGATGCCTTCAACACAAAATGCCTGTTGCCAAATGTTAAACATGGTGGCGGCTCTGCGAGGGTATGGGCAGCCATCTCATGTCATTAGGTCTGATGATTAATCTGCACGGTTGTATAACTTTTACCAGGTGCACCATAATAACACTGTTCCCTTATGATGCCCACATACACACGGCTAAACTAATTCAACAGTGGCTTCTTGAACACCAGGATGAAGTCAGAAACCTGCTATTGCTCCCAGGTCACCAGATCTAAACATCACTGAACATTAATGGGAAGATTTGGAGCAGAGAACTAAAAACTGGAGGTTTTCCTTCTTGAAGAATGGTCCAATATCCACTACACACAGTGCAGGATGTGTATGAAAGCAAACCGAGGAGGACTGAAGCTGTTCTGAAGGGCGGCCCTGCTCCTCATTTGATACTTGTTCATATATTGAGGTGTTTCCGTTATTTTGTCCACATCCTGCATATTTGCTTGTTCTTGATTGGCCAATCGTGGACTTCACAAAAACTCATGACTTTTAGAGCCAATGCTGAGTGCTCATAAAGGCAGCTACACCGAGTCATATTAAGTCAAATACAAGGAAGCTGGACACATATCCTGACAATAAACACATCGTTTATAAATTAGTTTTTTTTCCTAATTTTTTTAAAGGACACTAAAAATGACAATTTAATGAATCTCTGCAGATGCTTTTGAGCATTTTGAAATAGAATGGAGGGAAAATGAACAAAATGTAGTTTTTAAATTGCTTTTCTGGTGAGTCTGAAAGCAGCTTCAAATTAAACCTGACACTACATCTAAACTCTGTCATTGTGATTTTAAATCCAGCTTCAGTGAGTAAACACTTTGGTAATTTAGCCTGAAAAAGAATTTAAAATTCTTTTTTACAGTATTCATGTTATAGAATTGTCTTTTCAATTTTCAGCTCTAGGACTAACCCACAGCTCAGCCATAAATAAACAGTGTGTGTGCAATAAGTCAAAAGGGGTCGTTTTGAGCAATCATTTCTTTTGCAGTGTCCCTAAAGGACCCAATTAATTCTTTCAAAATTGCTCACATTTCACTTTTACTATTCATCACAAAGTAATACAAACATATATGGTGGAAAAGAAGCAACAGCTACTCAGGTGAAGTGTTTATTTTTTTATTTTCAAAAAGGGAATACACTCATAATTCACAACAGTGAAGGTCTTGACATGTTTCAAATTAAATCACAAGTGAGAATTGATTTGGTGTAAACCACAGTTGAAAGGACTGACAATGTGGTGTCTAACTATGAAACAAATATAGGGTAACTTATAATTTGATCTTTTCAGGGAGTATCATATCAGACAAGATGAAGTGACGCCGACAGAGATATTAAGACAAACTTCAATAACGAATGTATCCTCGTATGTGCGATTTCACAGGAGACATCACAGCAGGACAATTCCCCAAGTCCTCAACAGGCCGGGACAAGTGCAATACCATACAGGTACAGAGCATTGCTACCTCTCCCAACCTGCACAGAAAGGGACTGCTTTGATTAGATTCATATCAGTTCTATGATCAGTTTTGCATGGATTTGCACAGCAGTACAGAGAAAAGCTGAAAGCAAACCAGCAAAACTAACCAGAGACCCATGTGCACAGACCACCGCTGCTGCTGCTTTCCACGATGATGCGCGCATCTAGAAGTACTTCAAGTGCTCACACTGCAGTAGAAATTCATAAGACTACCTGCACTATAAGCACTTTAATACTGCTGAAACCTGTCTGCACATTATTAACAGAGCTGTGGAAACTTAATTGACAACCCTTGAGGATGGACAGACAATCACAATGAAAATCCAGACGAGACACAGGCCACTGTCAGTTTTGCATAGATTTGCACAACTTAATTTTCTTGCAGCGCAACTATGCAAAACTAGCAGAGAACTGCTAAGAACACTGATGGAAAACAAAAATATATATTACTACAGAGCAGATGAGAGTCCCAGCCCCTTATGCCAGAAGGAGCACTTAGGGCAGTAGGTGCTAGTCTACTTCACTATCTGCACTAGATGCACCTTAGCATAAGCACTAGCATAGCATAAGTGGCAAGTACCTGCACACTCAGTGTACAATGACACCAGTTACCATCGTCAGTATAGTGCTGAAAGTGCCTTCACTGCAGTAGATATTATAAGACTACCTGCACTGTAAGCACTTTGACACTACAGTGACTTTACACAGTCCGGGAGAGTCTTCGTTCGCAGAAGATGCATCTGGATGCCCTTGAGTCCTTAAGAAGAGGATTCCACAATAGGGTAGGTCTATGCACAGGGGGGTCTCTGCAAGAAGAAACAAGAAATAGCATGAATAGTCTGCCAGCAACGTCACATGACAAATGACTTAGTGCATTAAATGATGACTGAAAAAACAGTGCAGTTAATATGCTGAGACTTTTCGTTTCTGTAACTAGGATGTGCTCTGAATGGATAAGGGGCCCACTTTGCAAGTTGGTAGCTGTGCACGTTACATGCGTGTTTTAAAATTGGTAAACTTGGTTGCATAGTTCCAACAAAAGATTGCTGCGTCTATCAAACAGTATATAGGCTATATACACTACATCTCGACATAATAACAGGAAGATACGTGGGGAATTTGAGTTTGGCTCAGGGCACAAGGTACAGGCTTGGGGAGAGCAACACTTGCGCTCAAGTCACATCGCTGTACCCCTCCCCCCACACACTAACATGGCGCCCAAGAGTCCGCATTTTCAGCGTTTTAGAAATCTACTTACACCGAGTGGATAAATTAACCTACAACTGATTCCCCCGCGTCAAAATAACCATGCAGTTAACACCAGAATCAAGTGTATATATGAAACATGCACTCTGGCTGACTGAGCGCACCAAGCGTATGATATGAGCTACTGCAAACTTCACTCAAGAATCCACCACACAACAAGCTAGTAGTGCGAGGGGCTTCATAAAAACACCCTGATACAAGCATGTGCTAGCCTAGCAGGCTAGCTGCGCATATAACCACGTAACGTTCCTACTATCCCGCTGGGAAGCTAAACGAGAGTGTGTTTAGCCAATTCAATTATTTAACGCCACACACCAGTAACGTTAACACAACATTTACCAAGTGGTTGGAAAACGCACTAAATGTAAACTAGCTGGTCAGTTAGCTTCAAGCCATCATTCACTTCACCGGAGCCTTGTCTACACTTAGCCAACTTAGCTGCTTTAGGAAATCTACTAAACAAGCAAAATATTGGCGCGTCTTCCCGTATGCTTATAAACACCAAGTAGCGGACAGGTAAATAGGCAATTTGACCAAGTCGGGCATAATATCGCCACAGCGAGTTACACTTATTCGTTGGCTACTCAACGATTTAGCTAACGTTAGCTAGCAGCTCGCGAAGAAGCAAAGGCGCGCGGCCTGCTGCAACCCCCCATGTGCTGCTGCTTTGTTCTGGAAGCACTTTTAAGCGCACACGCACACCGCTGCGCACAAAATAAGTCAGAAACTTAAAATTACATTTACACAACGTCGACAACACGTGCAGATGTGTGTATGGTTTGCAACTAATAAAGTATGGAATGCGTAATTTTCAAGAGTAAGGATCACTTCCCCGAGCTACCGACTTGAGCAGCAACACACGCTTTTCAAATCTCCCTCATTCTCCCAACTATGGAGGAGAGGGTGCCATGCGCCTCTTACAACCTTGTTTTCAAATGCGGAAACTGGCGAATAAAATATCTCCTGTGGTAGAAATAGCGAAACTATAGCTACGTTGCCGGTTATAGCCCTATGCATTTCACTTTGGTAACGTTTGCTGTATCTCCCGAAAAGGCTAACAACAGGTTTCTTGTCAATAACATGCGCGTAGTAAGACACTAGCCTGTAAAATCCACCATCTTCACTCACTTGTACAGACTTACCGTTTTACTCTCACTGTTTCAGGGATATCTGCAAAAACT
Organism: Gephyroberyx darwinii; assembly: GCA_900660455.1. Classification (NCBI taxonomy): domain Eukaryota; kingdom Metazoa; phylum Chordata; class Actinopteri; order Trachichthyiformes; family Trachichthyidae; genus Gephyroberyx; species Gephyroberyx darwinii. The sequence continues at coordinate 170,710 of CABFOQ010036338.1, forward strand.
AAAAACAAAAAAAAAAATAATACATTTCAGAAATTGTAGCAGCGCTAGGACACAGAATCCAAAAACATAACCATGTGCTACTATTTTGATTTGCTAGGAGTTTGTGAATCGTAGTAAGATTGCGAAAGTGGCGCGAGTGTAGCCTGGGTTTAACCATGTGGTGAATGAAGGGCGGCTCCCGTCCAGCGTAGCTAAACCCCAACTCCTTCATTAGCATAAACAAACTACTTCCGATCCCTCTAAGTGCGAGCCGCAAGTTTCACCACTCGATTTAGATCTGCTCGGAAAGACTGGGGGGGGGGATCCTGATGAGCGGGCGGGAGTGCTAGTGGAGACATCTAGGCCACATCGTCCTAATGAAAAGAAGAAGGCGACAAATACTATGAAGCTGCAGGCGGCGTTTACACACAAAAAAAGCTGCACCAATAGACTCCCCTTGAAATGTACAAGTTTTTATTCCCTACACTAATGATACATGGAATTATGATCACTTAGATTTACTAAAAACCCTAACAAGATATTCTTATAGCGATTTATGGTGTGTCTGTGGTGGTTAATTGTGAGTTTTAAGTGATGTTTTTGTACTTTATTGTACTTTTTTAATCCCCCTTAATATTAATATAGGATTTTCCGTGGTAACCTAGTTTTATTTTTTATTTTTTATTTTACCTATAGTAGCTGTATGGTATTTAAACGGTTTCTGTGATATTTGCATAGCATCTTAAATTTAAAAATTCAATTTAATATGGGATTACTATAGCTTTTTGAAAGGGGAAAGTTGCATGAAATGAACCAGATTTCATAGCATAATTGCTGTGCTTGAATAGGCCTGATTACAGTAATCCTGAGCATTATATTTCTTAAAAAGACTTAGCCCCCTGATACATCTTATTTCTAACCCCATCACCATGAGCTGTCCATCCCAGTTTTAGCATGCTGCATAACAAACTTCTTGTCAGTTGTAATGGAGATGGTGTGATATTTGATCTGCATTGACTTAATCTGTATGCAATAATTGATAATAAAACCCACTCTAGATTCTTTAGGTCAGAATAAAAACTAAAAAGGTATAACCAGTTTATTGTGGTATCTTAAAGGCACACATTGCTCCTTGTATTTGATATTTTTTCTCAAACAATATGCAGCTATGTTAGTATCAGCATGGAATTAAAGTTCAGTTAAGAAATGTACCTCTATGTGGTTTGCAAAATAATCCCTTGGAGTGAGCAGATTTAATAAAATGCATGGAACTGCCACCAGCATGTTTAAAAATGGCTGTTGCTGAGGCTCCGCCCACCCAGGGTGCTCCCCTTCCAAGAAATGTTGGGAATTGTCTTGCTTGTGACCTTAGGTCAGGCTAGTTCACCTCTCACCCCTAGATACATTCATGTGTAAAATCTCACAATGGAAGCTCAAAATTTGAAGTTGCACTTCTGTCACACAGACATAGCATGTAAGCCTGTTTAAAAAGTACTACTATTGGAATAAGTAATAACAACAACAACAACAATAATAATAATAATAATAATAATATTACAATGAAAGGAATGATTGTTGGGGCATGTTTAGCAGCTTTAGTGACAAAGGCTGGTCAACTTGCTGATGTTTCATGGCATGGAAGTCTGAGAGAAAGACATCCTCAGCTATGTAACTGCAGATAGAAGTGCATACTTCTCTACCGTGATGTGTGTGCGTTGGATTCAAAGTGCAAGGAAAAACAGGCAAGCAACTCTGGATCAGTAGACTGCAAATGTTAATCTAAGAGGAGAGCTGGCCGTTTCATCAAGAACTTTCTGTTGAGACGTCACCGAGAGGAATATTGTGTTACACCTTATAAATGCATGTTTGCTTATGAAGCGGTATAAAGAACACAGGCAGTGATCTATTGACTAGTGAAGAAAAAGCCACATGCTCCCATGAGTCATTGTTCACCCAGTTGTGAAAAAGCGGTCGATGTGTAGCACATGCCAAATAAAAGTGCTTTGGGGTGGGGTGCCACTGAACCCTGAGCTAAACTTAGAAGGCAAGGTAAAAGCCAGTTCATACTGCACTCTGAGTGGTCATGTTCATCCTATGGTGAAGCATTTCTGTCCTGACGGGAGTCAAATCTTCCAGGATGATGATGCCTCCATCCACATCCGTCACTGAATGGTTTGGTGAGCATGAAAACAATGTCGACCATATACCGTAGTCTTCCCAGTCTCCAGATCTCCACCCAGTTGTGCACTAAGGGAAGATTCTGGAGTGGCGCTTCATAGAGTTTTCCATCATCATCAAAACACCAAATGATGGCATTTCTTGTCGACTTATCATGACGGTGTTTCCTTTATTTAGACATTTGGAATATCAGTATTTTGACTACACTGGGGTTCACATGAAAATGATCCTCTTTGATCCATGCTCTTTAAAACATCACTACAGCGGGATGGGAACATATGTGGACCCTCTGACATTGTGTTGTTTATAAATGTTGTTGATCTTGTGTTTTATTCAAAATAATTGATTTTCATATTATTTTTATGTAGATAATACATGATGTGATATATTACAAACTGTATAAAAGGCTATTTTCTTTTCAATGAAAACAAGCTCAGATGTAATACTGTGTGGAAAATGTAAGCGAACCCTTTGTTCAGTAAATTATTATGTTTCTCACTATTCATGGGCGGAGCTCTGGACCATAACGCTCATGTACACCTCACCTTAGTTTAGCACTAATGGATGTCAATTGAGTTTCACGGTTTCCCTTGATCCTGAGCAGGCAAAAGAGTCCAAACTCATCACCTTATTGCCATCATACTTTAAGTTGAAATTGAGTAATTACTCAGTGCCAATTTTCTGTGCAAATGTTTCTCTCTGAACCAGTGGTGTGCACAGACTGTGAAAGGGGCAGGAGTGAAAATCTCTAAGAAGGCATTTCTCCTGGAGGCTAAGTTGGCTATGGCACATATGCTATGATGTCCTAGGTCCACATCCAGACTGGGATCCTTTGCTGCATGACATCTCCTTTCCCTCACATCTTTTCTGTCTCTCTTTATTGACAACACTGTCTAGTAAAGCATAAATGCCATAAAACATTCATTTATCTGCTTTTCTGCTGTTAAACACAAATTTTGTAGAGGGTGGGTACAGATACTTTGCAGGGAGAAAATCTATCTGCATTTCTGACCTCTCACTGAGAATAATGTAAACCAGTTTAAAAATTACAGGTATGAAGTGAAATGTAATATGAAATTTGCATTTCCAATTATGAAACGATGTTCCCCGACTCAGCCATGTACGACTTCTCCAAGCTCTTATATGATGACTTTGCTCTGGAGGCCATTTGTCCTTCTTCTGGCCTGGTTGCAACAGGATATCATTGTCGCTCCCTGCAGAGAAAAGCGTCTTAGCTATTACAGGAATGCTTCATTCGATCCATTACCCCCAAAGAAACACAAATTGGAGGTCAATTGGGAAGTGTAATGGGTTTTGAAAAATGGATTTTGCACCGGGCACAGCTGAGAGACCTCGGGGAAGAATTGGGACACGCTGGAGGGACTACATGTCCCAGCATGCCCAGGAGAGCCTGGGGATCCCTAAGGAGGAGCTGGAGGAAGTTGCTGGGGAAAAGGACATCAGGGCTGCTCTGCTGGCATTGTTGCCACTGCACCCTGACCCGCTTAAGCAGCAAGAAACTGGATGGATGGATGGATGGATGTTATGCAATGCTTGATGTTTGCCAGCAGAGGACACTCTCCACATATTTTTTTCTGACTGGCAACAATGGCACAATCCAAAAAGTCACCTTGATGTTTTCATAGAATACCTTCAAATAGATCACAGTATTATGAATAATGCCATTACAGTTTGCCTACTGGCAGGTTAAAACATCACTGGGTTTATTTAAGGAGTAGAGCGAAGCAGGCAAGAATAACAAGATAACAAGGGCAAATTCATTTCATCTTTGCTCACTATTCAATATATATGATTCAGTTATTTTAATACCTGACAAAAGCCAAATTAATGTCCAAAATTATCTACAGACAAAAAAAAAACACATTCAAGGACAGTAAGTACATTTTATTAGAATGGAAAAGTACAAAATAACTAAGAACAACATTACACCTCTCCTATTCTTCACAAATCTGAAAAACGATCAAAGAAAATTCACATTTGGACACTTTCAAGTGAGTGTCGACCCTGCAGCTACAGATTTCACAGTGCTGGGGTGTGCAGGAATGCACGCTTTTGAAGTCAAGATGATTCAGTTTCCCATTAAGCACCATTTTCTTGGATTCAAATGCAACTCATGGGACGGCCAAACAAATCCCTTAACCAGGGATTGAGAAAACATCCCCTCCGTCATTGATGTTGTGTCAACTCTATTAGCTATTTGAGGTTGAGGCTAATAAGGGCAAACATGGTTAGGGAATAGGGACTGCTTGCCAAAGTGCATCTTGTTTACTAGAGTGTGTAGAGTAATGGGAATGATTACCGGCTTAGATTGGATCATTACGTTGTTGTAATATTGTAGTGTGAGTAATCTCTGCTCGGCAAGGTGCTAGGCATTCTCCCGTTTGTTTATGTCTCATTGATGACAAGAGATTTATTGAGTTATTTAACTACTAGTATCCACAGAAATGAAGAGAAAATTGAGAATAACCATTAGGCTTAGACAGATAAAGCAGTATTTTCAAATCTGGCCAGTATTTCACCAGTTAATGGAGGAGGCTCTGCTAGAGTGAATGCTCTCTCAGTAATCCTCTTCTTATTTGCATTTCAATTCTTTTGCTTTTCTCAGCCTGGAAGCTAATCCAGCGGCAGTCTGAATGTGGCCTAAGCTTGCATCAACATTTCTTAAGTTATTTCAACATAGAGATACTACTGTCTGTCTGGCATAAGTCCTTAATTTATCTTGTTGTATGAAACAGAAACATCCTAATCGTACGTATTCTTTACACATTTCTCCACCTGCCCCCCCGTAACTTGTCGCCGGAAAAAAATTGAAAAAACTTCATAGACTTCACGCACTCGAATGCTTGAGGGACTCAGGTGAGGAAAAGGTAGGGATTAACGAGATATATGCAAACCAGCTTGCCTGGAGAGTGACGGCAAATGATCTCCTTCATAACTTTGCAGCATAATGGCATTAGCTGCTGCTGCCAGTGGCCTGCATGCTTCCACAGCTCCCTCTGTGAGCCACTTCCTTCCTGACCCCTTGGGTGGCATTCAGTAATGCGTCTGGCTCCTTGACTTTAACATTCCAAACACACGCTCTGCTAAACCAACTGCTGCAGGGACACTACAATGATAGACAGTGTTTGCATTCTGCACTTGTCTCAGCTGCCATTGATAGACCTTTATTAACCTACCAGAGTTCAAGATTTGCTGCTTCCCAGAGGTCTTAAATCTCCTCATTTGAATGGCGATCAACCTGCTCACCCCCAGGACACAGAGGGTTTTTTTTTTGTTGCGGTCGGATTATCGCTGCTTTGTTTTTCTCTGGCATGAAGAATATAAAGAAGCTTCTGGGAAAGTATGTCATGCACTATCACTCAAACTACAGTCACTCATGGATGGAGCACATATTCTAAAGCCCCTAATGTACTGTATGTTGGATGTACTATATGCTTTTCTGTCATCGCCAGGAAGCACAAGAACAAAAGCAACAATAATAATAATAACAGCAATAATACCAATAATACTAATAACAATACTACTAATAATAATACTAATAATAATAATACTGATACTACTACTACTAGGAGAAATTCCAGTAATTAAGATGGATCGCTCAACCGATCACACAACAGAAGCTATTTTTAGCAAACTGTATATAAAATGAAAGTATTGGAAAAAAAACAACAGGCCAGTTAGCAACCAAACCAACCAAATTAGCATCATGGATTGGATTCCCTGTGTGAGTCAAGTTGGAGACGTTGTGCAAGCAGCACTGTGTTGCATAACCACATCGCTGCCCCTCTACACTCATCATTTGGTCACACAGATCATTACAGCTCAAAACAGGATTGATGTCAGCTCACCAGACGTACTGTGAGTCACCGTGAGTGCATCGACTTTGGTATTTGCAAAGTTTTGATGGCGTTATGAAACCGTGTAACAATCTAAGTTCTGGCCGGCATCTCAGGGGAGATTTCAAGGTCATTTTTGGTTTATTGCTTGCTACAGCATACCCAAAAGTATAATATGTGGATGTGCAGTGACAGCTGTGAATTGTTGTTATTATTACATTGTAAGACACCATTAAATAAACACAAGGTATTTTCAGGATATATTGCATCTAAGAGTATTGGTATGGATGTTGGAGTTCAAGTTTTTCTCCTCCATAGTCTTTGATGGAAACAGTTTCTGCAGCAGCTAAAAGTCAATGTATTAAAATCAAACAGGAAAAAGGAGAAATTGTGTTTGAAGAAACTTTCTTAAAAGACAATAGTTGCATTTGTGTCATCTAGATCCGATGACATTCATGTCTTGTCAGTAATTAAAGCCCAGACGTGCAGATACAGACCATTTGCAGGGGGTTGTTTTCATATGTCAGTATAATAAAGAGCACTGGGTAATCTTCCTGAAACAAAACATGTAATTTGTCAGTTATTTATCACATTCATGTCACAGCAATGGTACCCAGCTTCCAGGTGTCGCTTTTTCATCATGTTTTCCAAGAATAAAAAAAGTAAAAAAGGAAGAAGTGATGCAGAAACTTTAGCAGTTACATGATGAGAATATTAAACCGTTGAATATATGAGAATGTGATTGGGTTGTATGTATCTCGCAAGAAGAAGTCATCCAGCTAAAGCAGATTCAAACCTGCATATCTCTGTCCTAAAACTGGTTTCTTTATCTGCTATTCTCTGCAATCTGCTTCAACAGATAAGCCTTGGTCTCAAAAGTTTAATTTAAATGCAATTTCTAAATATCACGATAGCATAATTCATTCAGATTTGGGCTGCCGGGCTCCTGTTGTCTCAGTGAGTGAACTGGTTTATTGATGCATTTTCTTGTAATAGTGTATCGGGAGCATTGCACTGCCAACGCACGGACTTAATCTTACTCTCCCTTGCTCTTTAGTGCACATTGGTCATCTTCCTGTTACTGGGCCTTCATATTTCACTGTTTAATTAGACCCTGGTAGACAAACCTAAAGTGACGGATAATGATTGCGTAATGATTAATTCATTACATTAGTTCGAACACCCAGAAAGACAGTCAGGGATCAGATACTGAGACGTGCAAGAGGAGTAGTTTGTGGTTTATTTACACACACACACACACACACACACGCACGGACACACACATACCAGCAAACATGCATGCACACATAAAGTCTGGGAACACTGCACGCTGTGCTGTTGGTACATTTATTCTGTCCTCGCTACATTATACCCACAAGAGGCACGCTGTAGCACAGGGGGAAGACAGTTGATGAAAGAGCTGGAGAAATTTAAAATCTTTCCAATGTTCCAACTTCAGTCCATAAATAATAGATGCACTTTTACAGTACATTCACATTGCCTTGACATTGCAAAACATTGTGCATCGCTGCACATTATTGTAGAACATACCATTTCATAACCATGGTGATGGGAAAAAAACAAAACATGATGGAAATATTGATGATACGTAGCAACTGTGGTATTCATCTACTGAGTAAACACAGTGAGTCATATATCCACCTTGAGAAAAGATAGTAATGACAAATGCTGTTTTGATAACTAATAATCATTGCTCTTGACAGCGTTATGCAGGAAGGACCTTTATGCAGTAGGTGCCCCCTGTGCCCCTATCAGATTGAGAGAAACATTTAACAGGGGTGCTCCTTCATCAAAAGGTCAGCACAAACAGAAAAGAGGATAGTAAATAACCAGAGAATTCTGCTTATTGCAGCCTAAAGTAAAAGGGCAAATGACCTTTCTTGCCACAGAGCGTGAGAGCATAAACATAGTAATGGAGCCTCAATTTCAAGAAGGAAATGAACTTTAGGAGCTTTTCAAACCTCTCTTGCACTGTGTGGAAATATTCTTATCATCCAATTTCCTAAAACAACAAACTAAAATCAAAGACATTTAGAGAGAATGTAGTACAATCTACATTTTTGCCCCTGCACTGGGAGTCCATCCACACCACTGCATATGTACAGTTGTAAGCCAATGCGGCTTTCTACAGCTTTCATAATGACATATTTAATGGATTTGACCTGTGAGGAAAACCAAAGCGAGCGACCTCATTCCTGGAGAGTGATGCATTGTTGGACCTCCCGATCAGAAGGGGTTTGAATAATTTGTGTCTTGGTGGATTAATGCTTATCAACCGCTGTTGATTAAGCTCCATTCCTGCTGTAATCTGGACTGCTTAATTACACAGGAAATCTCAGACTTCCAAGGATGCTCACGTTCCAAGTGTGTTGGTGAATATTTGATGCCGTCATCCTCCCACGTCACAGTAATGCAGTCATTCAGTCTCCCGGGAGGGCCGCGCGGACATATATGTACCGCAGATTTGATTTATGCATGCATGGAAACAAGTTCAAGCATTAATGGCGCTGAATTGATCCATCTTAAGAGGCTGCTGAAATATATTTTTGGCCTCATGCATAGCAAAAAAAAAATAGTAAAGCATATTTGGTGATTAATGTACTGTTTCTCTGCAAAAGATATAAAAATGAGAAGCAACCACGCTGTTGCCTGCTGGAGTCACAGCAAGTGTTTTTGCATTTGCACAATATTTAATTGATCAATGCAACTAATATGTACCTGTGCAAATAATAAAATCGCAGTGTGAGAGCATACAAGAAGTGGACTAAGTTGCTATAGCAACCAACCTTTCCCTACTTGACTGTTTTCCTGTGAGTGGATGTTGCTTTGATGTAGTAGCCAGTGGCGAGGTGAAGAGTTTAACTGTGTTGTAACCAGTGGGAGAAGTTGCCCCGTGGCATAAAGAGCCCATCAAGATTGCCATCAACAGTCTGATTAAAGGTGAAGAAATCTGTTATAATCTGAAGTTATGCTACGTGTAGGACTATCGTCCCGTGGGATTCACTTCCCATCTTCAAAAGGTCTGGAGGATTTCACTGCACAGCTTAACATGAAAAAGGATCAGTTCACAGCTTATTTACGTGATGCAGTTTTAGAACAGGTTTTCGCACGATGGCTGTTTGTTATCAATTTCTGAATTAAAAGATAAGATTAATATTTATGAAAACCTCCCTACAAACTCAGGTGTTTTCAAATATGCAGGCTAAATGATGAATTATTTACAGACATTGTGAAATCTAAAATAGTGCCTTTGAATAATTCATTTCACATTCTTATGAATTTCACATTGTAATCCAGTGTGGAGATTGATTCCTTATCACACATTGTGTAAGAAGATGCAGAAATTTCAAGCCCACACCAAATCTCTTATCCCTCCATCAGTTTGCTATACAGTATAGAACCAAGCATGAACTCAGGGGCTGACACTAAATGCAGCTCAGCAGAGGTTAACTGGTTGAGCTATTTACATGGCGAGCTCAACTGCAGCAAGTGGCTTTGTTGTTATGAAGTGGGTGGAAATATCCTACTTTTTATGCTTGCCAGGAGGACAAGCACCTACATCTGCATATGTCGCTCAGAGACTAGTATTTTCAAGGGTCCTTGTTGAGCCGTGCATGTCTAAAACGCCCGTGGTTGTAAGCTGTTTTGTTTTTCTGTGGCAATTCAAACTGAACAAACAGGAGATAAAACATCATCTGGATTGCCTCTTGGGTTACGTTTACAAGGAAATCTAACTTACTTCCTTGTATATACACGTATATGCTGTATTTAGCCTCTAGTTTGTTTTGTTTTCCACGGATATGATCTCTTTTAGCTGATATCCACGACTCATTCTATCATAAAAATTCAGTCCATTCAATCAGGTTCAATCGTAACATTTCAACTGGGAAAAATGCAGTTCTTTTTGACGTTGCTACTGCAGACCGTTGTGTTAAGTGAAGTGTGTTGTCAGGCTGACAGGACAAGCTTCTTTCATCACAATGATGTGGTCTAAATGTTTTATTCTAATGTAGACTAAGTAATATGTCAGCTACAGAACACTGATTTTTTTATTAGCACTTTTTTTCGTATCAACTCTGATGCCTGACTTTATTTTTCATTTTTCATTTGTTTGGGGGCAAAAGTAGTTTGTTCATCTATTATTGAAATAAAGGTTGTAAAGCTTAAAAGAATGACATATTGGTTTGTATTGGTTCAGAAGATACTCCTTGATATATACATTTCTGTTATGTTGTAGCATGAAAATGATCACATTTTGATCACATGTAGCAATGGAGTAAATTCCAATATGTCGCTTGAATGTGGGATTTGGATTTGTTTTTTTTAATAAAATGAACTCACCAAAATGAATTCACATTGGTTTGTTAGTTGTCTTTGCTAAGTGTATGTTAGTAGTATTGCTAGTTGTAGTAGTGAGCAATTATTGGCGATCTGATTTTTCATTGTTATGTTTTCAGCTGCCAAGATGCCCACATCTGGAGCGCATGTAACACTGTAAGCATGTAGGCTAACATATTTTCCACTTGTTACGTAATCACTTTGGATGTAGATTAATGCCCACATCGTGTCTATAAATTGCGCTAGTATTACCCACAGCTGTTCTTTTCAGTCTTTTGTTGGAAGTAATTCAACTGCACATTCTTCTTAACACAAAGAACGACTCGAAATAACTTTTTTTTCTCTGAGCTGATGCATTTGCCACGAGCGACGCTGGTACACAGCCTTCAGCAAATAACGCTACACCCAGTGTGGTTAATGAGCAGCGATATGAATGGTCAAATGTATTCAACGCTGAGGCATTGGGTTGCCACTCTTTGAAGTACTGCATTTTGAATATTAATCACACCCATGACCTATTTGCTACTGAACTTTATGGAAATTCCTGATGGCCTTGTTGCCCTGATGGAGTCGTAGAGGATACGAGGATGCTGTTGGCACGACAACAATATAATTAATAACGGAGTGGTACGCGTAAAGTTTTTTAACAAGAACCCAGAGTTTGGCTGAAAACAATGCCGTAACTGAATATCAAAGACAGGAACTCATTATGTTCCAAGCAAATTAAACACTGAGGGAAGACACTCGTCTGACGGCTCGTGTATGGCAGCGCTCCCCGGGGTTCGGGAGATGGTTACCCAACACCCCCACCTTGCCATCTGTCGACATCCATTGTAGCTTATTGTAAATCCCACGAGAATACTCACAGCGAGGAGAGGTGGAAACACGAAAATGTGCTTTTAGGAAGCGCAGTACACCCTCAGCCTGTCGTAAGAGTTGAGTGTGAACTGAGAGAGTTGCTAGGCCTTGAAATGTGCGCTGTTCAAAACGTTGTTTTCACCCTAAAATATAATGGCATCTGAGCTGCCTCCAACAAAAGGGAGAGGAAAAGCTTTTGTTTTGGTGTTTACAGACGAAGCAGAGTGCACCTAAACATCTCTTACTGGGTATTTTGAGACACAATGTTGGTACACTGAAACCTGTGATGTTACACCAATACATTCAGTTGAAAAACCTCTGAGTTGACTTTGAAACCCCTTTCAATAGTACAGTACCCTATAATGTCATACAACTCAATTGGATTTCCACTATAGGTTATAATCTACTCTATAATTCTTTGATATACTGTGGAATATGTGGATGTCTTAACTTAGTGTCAAAGAAGCTTTCCGTGCAGCTTGGAAGTGGTTAGTTTTAAACCCAAACGATATTATTTTCCAATCCTGAACTGGGCAACACAAACTCTGGAATGGGAAATGTCAAAATCAAGGATGAACAGAGACATGAACAGGCCAATTTAAAAATCAGCAAGCAACTGTTGGGGTGAGTAGTCAAGTCTGACATGCCTGCAAATGATGATTACTGCTGCTTTGCCCATAAATCTAAAACGTTTTAGATTAGTTTAACCAAAAACCTTTACCAACCCACCACCCTGCCTGGTAACACAGGACTGCTTCACCAGAAAGATTCCTTCAATTGGGAATCACTTCAGTTATTTTTGGTGAACCAGCTCCCTAAATATTAAGAACAAAAAAACACACAGTATCACCAGATGGCAACCAAACCGAGTGAGTGAAATAGTAGTGTAAAAAAAAAAAAATAATAATAATAATATTGTTTGGTTAACCATAAAACTAATCTAAAACGTTTTAGATTTATGGGGCAAGGCAGCAGTGATCAACATTTGCAGGCATGTCAGACTTGACTACTCTCCTGGCCTGTTAATGTCTCTATTCATCCTTTCTTTATTTCTCTATTTCTTGTGTTATTCTCTGTCTGGCTGCTGCAGCAAAGAAATTTCCCTACCTACCTACCTACCTTGATTTTGACATTTCCCCTTCCAGAGTTTGTGTTGCCCAGTTCAGGATTTGAAAATAATTTCGTTTGGGTTTAAAACTAACCACTTCCAAGCTGCACGGAAAGCTTCTTGACACTTGGACAAAGTTACGATACTAAAGGTGAGGCCACGGCCTGACTGGGGATTGAACAGTATTCACCTGAGCTTGAGTTGAAGCTATGGTCTAACTGCATGGCTTACATAAGGAAATACACCCTGGCAGAGTTGCGCTGTGGAGAGAGATATTGCCCCGTAACCGGAGGGGATTCGATCCCCTGTGACCCAAAGTGTCCACCCTGCTGAAGAGCCCTTGAGCAAGTTACTGCATCCCTTCCAGCCCTGTAGGCACCGCTCCCTGTATCTGACCCCGGTTATATTCACCTGTGGGATGAATATCACAAAAAAGAAGGCTGAGCATTGTATTGGCTTTCACTGACATGGCTTAAATATGGTTTGTGGTTTAACGACACTTAGGCTGAAATGGACTCAACAGCTGTTTACGGTTGTTTCATCAGCTACAGAAAAGCAAATTCAGTATCAAACAGCACTTTCCATGAGTGATGTTGACATTTCCACACACATCGACAGCTCTAGTGTCAATTAGGTCAGCACGATGGTCAGATCAGGCCTGTTTGTATCTCTGCTGTACTAAACTCTATTTTTTTGAGTCAGAAACAGCGCTAAGAGTTCGGAGAGAGAGTGGAGGACTTGAGTCATTTTCCCACAGATGCACATCGCTGCAGATCAAGTCATTTTCAATCTTTCCACGGCAACTTCAATAATGTGATTACGCCTCAAACATGTGCTTCACAAATCAATAATATGATATGAAAATCATAAAATTGACAGACATCTTGAATTAATACAGATCCTGGACGAGTGCATTTATACTGGCTGGCCTCTGTCAGTACTGAGCAGTTGGGCCATTCTCCTGCACTGCCACTGACCAACCACATTAATCTGAGTTAAACCTGCCTGCTTGACGGTTTAATTGATACACACATTTCGTCATGGATTAGCTCAAGAGATTAAACTGAATATGGGGCTGAGTGCAGAGCCACTTGAACCCGTATCCGTAAAAGTATGTGATTTAACCATTTTGGTAAAGGAAATATGAGCAGAGGTATTATTAAGTTAATTTGCCTCACCTAGAGAATGTGCTATTAGATTAACTGCTATTTGTCAGGACAAAAAAATAATATATATCAAAAATAAAATATATTTTCTTCTACAGGAGAGAGGGTAGTCAGGCTTCCTTCCTTTTTTCCCAGATAGCACACTCGGGATGGTCAGGGGACCAGAGGAGGGAGATGTGCAGCAGCATAGCAGTAAACTACATTTAAATCCAGGCTGGCACAGCACATGGACCATTTCCCAGATAACTGTACTCTTCCACTCATGCATCACAGCACTCCATTCAACAGCTTCACAGCCAAGTCATATTTATCTTGGTGTGAAGTCATGACACTCCCAAAATAAAAGTGTGTAAAAATATACAAACTAACACTGCGTAAATTATTGTATCGGGATATATCAAATTTCAGTTTAAGGCAAACGTGTGGTTGTGTGAAAGATGACTAGTGAACTTGCAAACTTAAATTTAAAAACTTGCACTTTGATTTTGTCCCAGCTGTCAGCCGTCGCTGTGCAGTCAGTCTGAAACAGACCACCCTCTCTCCACCATCTCAGATAAATGAGAAAACGCAGACAGGGGCCTTCCAGGTCAACTCTTTTCATATCAGCAAGACTCACAACCATCGGGTATGGCGCTAGTGGGCCATGCTTATTATCAAAAATAGGATTTATTAGTTGTATATAAATTCATACATTTGACAACAGCGACTTGTAGTAGCACAATATGACGAATGAACCATTATGTATCTTTCACATCCACAAATAAGTTGTTTCACAGAGAAGATGTCTCCATGGAAGATGCCAATTTTTATTGTTCAAGTGGTTCATGGATGCCAATCTGCTCTTTAGAGTTTTCTGCTATGCCTAATAATAATCTTCACAATTTCAATTGTAATATCCAACCAGGCCCGTTTGTTGTTGCTCTAATTTACAGGCCAACTAGCATGCCAGTCTATGATAGCAGCTGAGTCTAAAGGGTAGTCAGTAACACTTCAGGCCAAGATATGGAGAAGGACACGTCCTTGATGTGCAGAAGAGCCATGAGGAAAAGGGACTGATAAAAGGGGGATGGATATAGGGCGTGGACAGAGGTTAATGTGAGATGAGCAACTCTGCAGGGCAGCATAAGAGCCACACAGTATGCTAGTCACTGAAAGAGGGTAACATCTTAAACACTGTGCATGGCCATGGGAACCATTTGCAATCGAGATGTACAGAGGATAAACTGGAGTTGGAGAATGTTTTCAATCAATGACTGACATTATGGAGACGACAGAGAACGTCAGAGCAACACTCAGGAGACATAAAAGCCTCTTATAAACATCAGTTCACGGCACAACACATTATTTTTGCTTTTTTCCCCAAAGCGTTTCTTTCTTCTTGACGTTAAACGTAGTTCATATGTTGAGTGCGAGTACTATAAAGAGGGAGCGAGGGTAAGGAGGGATTTTGCCACTTTTATCGCGGTGGCGCTCATAAGCCCGGATGAGCCTATAAATATTAGCCTGTCTCACACATGCTGTTTCCAGCTGTGGCAATATATACTGGCAAGGTGCACGCTGACAACCTGAATCCCAATCCACCTCGCCACGTTAGTAATTACCACTCCGCCCAAGCAGCACATAATTCCCCTTAAACCGAAAGTGTAAAGATAGAGTACCTAAACGTGCGCAAACGTGAACCAGACATACATCGGGAACACGCTGGGAACAGATGTAAAAAGTACTGCGCGTTTAATAATTGATCCACAAATTATTATTGAAGAACCGCACCTTGTCAGTGACTCATGTAAAGGCTTTTGAAACAAAAACGTTGAGAGAGGATAAGAGAGGATAAGAGAGGATAGAGCTATTGCCACATTGGCTAAAGTCCTTGAGGCATGCATGAATACGCTCTGAGTCAATAATTTATACACACCCAGACACACACACACACACACACACACACACACACAGTGAGAGAAAGAGAAAGAGAGCATTACAGTGCTGCACAGGAAAACAGAAGATGGAAAAAGCTTTAGGGACAGGAACATAGACACCTGGAAGCCATACACGTTAACAGATGTGGGATTCTCTTGCTAATGTTTTACAGGCATATATAGAGGAGGTTTGACTCGATGGTCACTCGATCTAATGTGTTTACTAGAGTCAAGTAAGCAGATAGTAGCGGTTTCTCCTTCAGTGAACACTTGCAGTCATATGCCGTCTTCTCACTGCCTGACACGTCTCCTCAAGCTTACATAATGCAGATCTGCCCTAATTTCTCTCTCTCTCTCTCTCTCTCTCTCTCGCTCTCTCTCCCCAGCAAAACCAGGATCTCGAAGCAACTAAGCGACAAAACACCAGCAATCTGCCAAACAGATGAGTCAAAGGTATTTTGTGGCGGTTAGTGATGTTATTAGAATGAACACGTCACCTCTTCACCTGATTTTGGATTGATTCGTTTCGGCGGTTTCAAAGATTTTCACTTTTCAGGTGTTTCTTGAGGCAGGTCAGCCCTGAATGCAGAGGAGACAAGTGTCATTCTAGCCAGTCTTCAGCATACAGGGAAGTATGACACGCAATCACATCATCTATTTGTCAGAACGCCGAATTACAAATTAGCCCACACTGTCCCGATACAGTGCCGCTTGTTGTATGACAAGAATTGTTTTTCTGTGTCAGGTAATTGGATGTTTCCATGGATACTAGGCCTCGGGAAAGCCATGTCTGCCAAGAATAGAGTTTATTTGCAAGTGTCTGTCAGCAGCTATGCATGCAAATCTGGCTGTTGTTCATACTGTACAGTTACAGTTAGATCACAGCCCATTATCACAGCTATACGCACCTCTGAGACAACAAATACATCTTTTGTTCCGGTGAAGAGCTCCAGATTGAACGTTTTAAATTCAAACTGTAAAAAGAAAATCAAACTGGGTTTGAATCCATTTTGCAATTCAGCCGTGGGCCTGTTTTGCAGCTTGCAACTACACTAACTGTGGTTTAAACACTTGGGACATCAGCCCCAGATAATCATTTCACTTATAAGAAAAAGATGGTTGATCATTCAAGTTCTTCAAGACAACTGAAACTGTTATCAAGCATTTTTAGTCAAAGCGTCTTTGCGTGATACTGAGTGAAACTAAAGATTCTTCAGCACTACCTCGTCTATATTTCAGAATATGTACCAAATGTGTACTTGTCATTTTGCATTTGCTTAAATGAAATGATGACGATGCCATAACCTGAATATTGGAAGTGGATTTTGTCATCTTAATGCTCTGAAAGATGCCAGTGGGCTTTTGTGCAACGTTTTATGTTCCATCCTCCCTGTACACTATGACATTTACTTCATACGCCATGGTTTGGAGGGTGAAGGCAAAACAGAAAGGATATACCAAATGAATGCACATGTTTTATTCATTAGCTAACAACTGAAGAAACAGCACATCTCAGATACATTTACCTCACATCTTTCTAGTTGCACTGTGTTGCTGCAGTAAGAGACCTCAGAGCCGCTGCAAGTTTGCATGAAAATGCTGATGAAGCGTTCTATTTACAAAGCTGAGGTTGACATAATAAAATCACTGCTTCATATGAAAACCAAACTAAAGAGCAACAACAACAATAGTATAATAATAATAATAACAATTATAATAAAGCAGTACACTGACTGGATCTCTTTGCAAATTAAATATTTGCTCAAATACACAGGACAGTCACGTTGCATTTTAACATGTTTTGGATTATCAGTATTCATAACCTTGAATGTGAAGAAAATGCACATTTGGTAATATTTGATTTCATAAATCTGAAACAAGAATTTGTGATATATACAGTAATATAGTGTATCCACAGCATAGTTGCTTTGCAAAGTAGCCTAGCGGCTAAGATGACTAATTAAAACGTTCATGACAAATAATTAAAAGTTGGAGATGATCTGAGTAGGATTTCATCCACATATATAGTCATCATTATACATTGTGATAACAACCATTGGTGCTGTGCTCTGTGTCCCCTGTGAGCTGTTTTGTATTGGCAAATTTCATTACTGACCCTCTCTGCTGCTTGTGATGAGTAATTTACTGAGCCTGATTGTATAAGTCTACTAGACATTTTTTCCTCGGTTTTGCAGATAATGGACCAAATCATGGCCACTGTTTAAAAATGTGTGAGTGTACTTATGTTTTTACTAGCATTACAGTGCACATCTCCACTAACTTCACAGCAATACATCAATGAGAAAATCCTACTCATAGCACCTTCAATGCACAAACCTGTACAGGTTTACAGCATGCTTCACTCTTTAGGTTTCACATTTGTTCTGATGCATTTTCCAAATTGAAAGAGCAAGTGACAGGTCAAGTGACAGGAACCCCCCAAATTATCCTAAACATGAGAAAGTCAACAAAACAAAAACAAACAATTGTATCCTTGAAAACAGCATGAGTAACGCTGTGGCGCGATACATGGTGACATGCAGACAGGGTGCAGATAACACCATGTCCTCTAATTGGCTGAGTTAAGATGACAGGTTCAGTGCATAATACTGCATGTGATGTTGTTTTACTGGATGTTTTAAACGCTGAGGGAAAGTCACTTCTTCGCTTATTGACCCAGAAATGGGTTAGACTGCATTCTGTTTGGATGACGTGCTCGGTATGCTTTAGAAGACAGAACATCCCCAAACAGTTTGATGCATAAAGACAACTCCAACCAAGCTTTCAAACGCTGCATCCGTTTGTTGTGCTTCTCAATCAGCTAACTTGGGTTTACAGACTCATACACATTAGTTACACTACCCATCATCCCCTACATAAAAGGATACATGAAAGAGAGACTGGCTAATTACAGTCAAGTTGCCAGTGTTCATATTGTGCACCAAACAGATAAGACAAACAATGTCAAATAATGACACAGTGCTTTTCACTGTAATGCCATACACACACACACACACGCACACACACTTCCTACAAAACAAGTGTAATTAAAAATATTCACACTTTTAGAAAATGAATGATCCAAAATGCTGTGCAAAGGACCTCTGGATGTTAGTTAGTGTTAAATTCAGAATCAGGGTTTCGGGGATGTGACGATAATATTAAATGTTATGATTCTGTATTGTGGAGTTGGTGGATGAGGGGTTGAAGGGTGGGGTAGGGAATTATATACAGATTGTCTGAGTATACTCTGGACCACATATCTGCTATATCTATGCATAGTGCAACATGTTTTAAAACCATTTTTTTGTTTGATGTGGTACTTTTACGTATACAGTAATCAAACCTATGGCTATATGCACGTTTGTTAACACACTGTACATTTAAGAAAGTGACATCATATTGTTGACCTGTAATAGTCAATAGTGCATTTTTTGTGCAAAATAAAAAAAGAATCAAAACAGACAGAGATTTGTATTCATATACAGTTTGTATAAAAATAAGCAATCATTTAAAATATGCATTATATGGACCTAAGGCCCATTTAACA
>CABFOQ010036340.1:0-34405 GCA_900660455.1 Gephyroberyx darwinii
CTCTTGAATGGAGAGTAGCAGTGATCCAGGGTCTGGTCACCTCGGGTAGGAACATCAATGGGTTGGTGGAATTTCGGCAGGACTTTCCTCATGTTGGCCCTGTTGAAGTCCCCAACAACAATGAATGCAGCCTCCGGGTGTATGTTTTCCAGATGGTTTATAGTGTCATATAGCTCGTCCAGAGCCCGAGTTTTGTCTGCCTGAGGTGGCAAGTAGGCAGCTGTGAGGATCACTGATGTGAACTCACGTGGCAGATAGAAGGGACGGACTTTAATGGTCATAAACTCCAGGTCCGGAGAACAGTGTGTTGTTAATACTGTCACATCCGTGCCCCACTGAGTGTTAACCATAAAGCACACCCCGCCTCCTCTACTCTTGCCTGATTCCGGGGTCCTGTCGTGCCGATGGGTAGTGAATCCCGCCGGCGTGACGGCGGAGTCCGGTATCGTCGGGTCGAGCCAGGTCTCAGTGAACGCCAGGACGCAGCAGTTCCTTACGTCGCGCTGACACCCAGGTTTCTGGATGCCTGTTTGATATTAGGTGCCAGCGGCCAAAGCACTTCCTGATTTTGTTATATTTTGTTATGTCTCCAGCCCAACAAGAACCCCAGTTTTACTGGAATCTTTTAAGACATTTGTGCAGAGTGACTAAATTACCAAGATCGTTGGGCCAAACCAAGTACCTTAGTTTCCACTCACTTCTCAAAACACATAGGCTGGTGTACTGTTCTTCTGTTTACATGTGAAGGCCCTTTTCATAATATAGTTAACAACCAAAAATAATTTGAAAACGACTGCATTGTTTTCCTCTTGAACTTGGCAGTGCCCTTTATTTCATCAATCGATTGTTAAACATTTAATTTGCA
Source organism: Gephyroberyx darwinii (assembly GCA_900660455.1). Classification (NCBI taxonomy): domain Eukaryota; kingdom Metazoa; phylum Chordata; class Actinopteri; order Trachichthyiformes; family Trachichthyidae; genus Gephyroberyx; species Gephyroberyx darwinii. The sequence goes on from CABFOQ010036340.1 coordinate 866, forward strand.
TTAAAGCAAAGCATACACCATGGCCACATGCATAACCACACTATTCCTATTGTGTGGCATTTAGTACAAAAGTGCAGCCGTAACAGATCTTGGACCTTGGTGGTATTTCTCAGGTTTTCCACATCTCTATGACTTAGGAGTTATGTTTATTACAGAAGTAGCAAAGCAACCACAAATCAATAATGGGATGAGGCTAACTGTGTAAAGTTTAAAAAAAAAGTTCCACTCCACAGCACACAGATATAGCTCAGTTGTGAAAAAAGCAGCCAACCACACCACTCTGACTGCATCCCAGTTGATTTGGGTGTAATCATGACTGGAGCAGGCCTCACCTGCTGATACAGTATATTTTGAGATCAAGTCATTTGTTTGGTCTCACTCAATACAGACTCAGTACACCACAGATGCAATGTGTCCCCGTGTCACGGAGGTGGTTTTAGGAGGTCCTGCAGATGACCCTCCGGTGCCAGCTGGTAAGGTAGTTGGAGCTTCTTGTTCATTTGGCTCTGGAGGGACGGGCAGCGCTCAAGAAGCAGCTCACACACCTTTTTGTGACCCCGTTCTGCAGCCTGCTCCATTTAACAAACCAACACACACAGGCACCAGTGAAATGATTAACAAAATGCATCTCTGCAATAGTTTTATTGTGTTATTGCTAGCATTGCTGCAGTGCTGTGGCAGGTAGGCCTACCTTATGTAAGGGGGATGCTCCGGTATCATCACAGAGCAGTGGATCTGCCCTACAGTGCAGCAGGAGTCTAACCACATCCAGATGACCACAGTAAGCTGATCGATGGAGCGGAGTGGCACCGCCTGGTGTCTGGGGAGAAGCACAGGCACCATTCTCGAGAAGGAACTTGCATACAACTAGATGACCACTGCGACTTGCATAATGCTGAAACAAAACACACAAAAATGACACAGACATTTAGATCCAGTTATACAGCGTATGGTACAGCAGTAACAGTTGAATGTGTTTTCAGCACCCTCACCAGAGCAGTGTACTTGGCTGAATCTCTCAGGTTAGGGTCTGTGCCTTTCTGGACCAAGGACCTGACCCTCTCCAAGTCCCCATCCAATGCAGCAGACCAGATACCTTCATGTATGAAAGACAGTTTTGATATTACAAGTGAACTCCACTCAAGAAATTAAATCACTGCTTATGCCTGTGAAGAGATCCAGTGCGTCATGATAATGTGTCAGTGTTAAGATAAATGAGTTTACTAAAAACCAGGTACTCGAAGAGTGTATTTAGCTGGCTGGGAACATCACTGACAACCTCAACTGGCTGAATTGGATTGCATGGATGCTTACCTCGTTCAAAGTCCATTTCATCCAACGTCTGGTAAACACTAGGGGAGGAAACTTGATGGGAACAGCACGAGCAAGGCTCTCGATCAGACGCCATTACGTAACTGCGAAAATAGTCCCAAACTGATTCAAAACAGAAGTTGGAAGTCAGTTTTGAATGTAAAATTAGCTGCTTAGGTTTCCGGGTTTCTTCTTCTACCTTTACTATTTTGAGTGGTCGATAACTTTTTGGTGCATTACCGCCACCAACTGGAAGTTCAGAAAAAAATAAATGCACAAATTAACCGAAGGAAATTGCTTTTACATTTATGTTTTAATGTGGACACACCATGATAAAACACGGTAAGTTCTGATACAAGCATACAAATCCAATTGAAAATATATCCAGGGTTGTTCGGGATAGCAAAACATGCGCACCTCCACACTGCAAGAAAGGACGATCCGAGGAATGAAACGAACGTACCTTCTGTATACTGTCTTGAATGACTCCCCCCAAATCAGATATCGCAAAAATGGCTTGTCTCGCATTCATGTGCTTGTGTTTGAAAACAGTTTACAAATTGGACCCTGTAACGAAACAGTTTTGTGTCTGTTATTTTATTTTAGAAGACATGCGCCACAAAGCCACTTCGCGCTTTAGCGGCAGAAGAGATCAGAAATATGCATCAGGCATATAAATTATGTTTTAATTTATTTATTTGACACATTTTTTGCACCTCGTGCTCTCCGTCCCCTAAACATCATATGTGGCAACTTGGGTAACTTGGGGAAAAGTCAGACTTTCTCAGTCGTATTTATCTTTTTACTGTCGTTCCCGTGCGCTCAGTGGGGAAAACCAATATTTCCGACATCACTTGAAGGCAGCATCTGTCTCGTGTTGTTGTCTGGTGCTGCTAGCTAGCCAGCTTGATACTGCAAGCAAAGGTTAGCTAGCAAACGTTACGTTTTCGTTGAAATTGTAACAGACTACTCACAGTCAAAGCACCTAAAGAATGAGAAGAGTTACTTTATTTGTTAACGGGACATCTAAAAATGGCAAGGTGTGTAACTAGTTTGCTAGTTTGTTAATGTAGCTTACAGCTTGGGCCGCAGAATGACTGGCGTAGACTGTTTTACATAGCAGACATAGTTTCATAGTGCACTTCATAAGCATGAGTCATTAACAGTATTAAGCTAAGTTTAACCCTAGCCAGCATATTATGTTGTTTACAAATATGTTCGTTTTAAATGGCATGTTTTCACATGGCGTGTTCATAAGACAAACCTTTCTGCTTCCAGCGCTAACTTCAACCAGTCATTTATATTTTAGTAAAAAGTAAAGACCCATTGTGTTTCAGAGTTTGTCAGATTCATATAATCACAATAAACATTTTCCTCTTTTCCTTTCAGGTTGTAGCAGTGTACGGGACCTTGTCTGACCTATTATCTGTAGCAAGCAATAAGTTAGGAATCAGAGCCTCCTGTTTGTACAATGGAAAGGGAGGTCTCATAGATGACATTGCCCTCATCAGGTAACCTTACCGTAGATGATATTGTGTTGCTAAGCATATTATCAGCCTATTCACTCATTGTGCCTGTGCTCTGTGGAATCTGTTCTTTTAACAGAGATGATGATGTGCTGTATGTCTCAGAGGGAGATCCATTTGTTGGTGAGTGTCCTCATGACCTTTGCTCCTGGTCTGTTTGCTTGACTCCTGCCCTGGGACTGAAGAGAGACTCAAGAGTTTTTCTTCATCTCTTCTGTGTTAAATGTCACATTTCAGACCCTCAGAATGAAGTCAAGGTTACATCTGATCAGCCTGGAGCACACACTGATTGGTTGACCCTTAATATTGGCGGTCGTCTCTTCACCACCACCAGGTAAGTAAGGTCTCTAATCGCTGGGCACTGATACAATCATTTTTTTATCCTTCAATTACATTTTTGTACAGTTTATTCATTGGTCAGTTTGGGCCTCATACAAACTTTTCTGTCCTGAGTACAGGAGCACCTTGGTCAGCAAGGAGCCAGAGAGTATGCTTGCTTACATGTTTCAAGAGAAGGGTAAGTTATGAGTACAGAGCTGACCAGTCCATCAATAAGCTTTTTTCTGTTGCTGTCATGAGACGGCTGTTGGAGTGGGTCTTGTGATTATCTATCTTTGCCTTAGATGTGTGGGGAAACAAGCGGGATAAGCATGGGGCTTATCTAATCGACCGTAGCCCCGAATACTTTGAGCCCATACTCAACTACTTGAGACATGGTCAGCTCATTATCAATGAAGGCATTAATATACGAGGTAAGCCTTTTTAAGTTCTGAAGTGTTGCATGTCTACTCCTAAAACGTGTGATTATATACACTAAAGTCACATGAATTGATCTGATCACTCACTGAAGTCACCACAGTGCCACAGCAATTCCTTGGTGAAAGAAAATGAGCACAGATTGATAGCGTTGTCTGAACTGTCTTCCAGGTGTCCTAGAGGAGGCTCGCTTCTTTGGAATTGAGCAGCTTGCTGAACAGTTGGAAGTAGCAATAAAGGTGATCTGAAGCGTGGAAGATAGATAACATGCATTAGTGATGCAATTACTCCCTTGACTGCATATTGACTTTTTTTTTTATATACCAGAACTCACAGCCTCCTGAAGACCACTCTCCCATTTCCCGCAAGGAGTTTGTTCGTTTTCTATTGGCTACACCCACCAAATCAGAGCTCCGTTGCCAGGTACAGCTAGCGGAAGATGTCATGTTCGCAAGAACTGACGCCAAATACATGACGCCCACCATGATAACATCATGTCAAGTTAATAATTGACACGCTTGATTACCCTTTTTAGGGTCTTAATTTCAGTGGGGCCGACCTCTCTCGGCTTGACCTGCGCTACATCAATTTCAAGATGGCTAACCTCAGCCGCTGCAACCTGACACATGCCAACCTATGCTGCTCCAATCTGGAGCGGGCTGATCTCTCTGGAGCCAATCTGGATGTGAGCCTGAAAACTCTTTCCTTGTCATCACTGAATAATTCATATACACTTACCAGTAGACACACACCAAGCGGGCAATGTACTCTTACAACAGAAGCGGTTAATTTAGGGGAAGGGAACACGTGTTACTTCTATTTTGGTAGTCTAATGTCATTTTTGTGGTGTGGCACTCAAACCTGTTTTCTTTTTAATTGCTGGCCCTCCTCCTGGTAAACAACAGCCATTGTTTTTGGTGTTTAGACACGTCACATCTCTTGTCCCCTCAGCAGCGTGGAGGAAGGGTCATTCTGTTCTTGAACTACACCCATTTCCCAGTAACTGGACAGACATGATTCCCCCAAGGCACACATTTACTCTCAAATTCACCCCATGTTGTAAAAAGTATTAACAGTTGAGCCAAGCAGACTTGTTTTCTCCTCTGTCTGGTGACTTTGCTGGGAAGCATGAACCCACTGTAGGGGGTTGCTAAATATTTCCAGACTGTTGATGCTGATTATGTTTGGCTTGTCTGTTGAAGGGTGCTAACTTACAAGGGGTGAAGATGCTCTGTTCCAATGCTGAGGGGGCATCTCTCAAAGGATGCAATTTTGAGGATCCATCTGGACTGAAAGCCAACCTGGAGGGTAATCTATCATATTTCTTAATTTAGGAGGAGGTGGTCCCACAGTTATAACCTTGTTTTAAACAAAATGCTGTTCTAGGTGCTAATCTGAAAGGAGTTGACATGGAAGGAAGCCAGATGACTGGCATCAATCTGCGTGTGGCCACTCTCAAAAATGCAAAGCTGAAGAACTGTAACCTGCGGGGCGCCACTTTAGCAGGGACTGATCTCGAGGTAAGTTAAGGCTTTCAGAGGGGATTATGTTCATAAACCTGTATTTAGCCAGGCAAGTTGACCCGGGAGACATTTGTATTTCCGACATTTCCTGGGGATTAGCTTCAGGGGACATCTGAATAAATGGGATGATTGATTTGGAGATCCCGCTTCTTTCCCCAAAACAACTTTATCCAAGATAGCTCAGCGGCAAGATCACCCACATATAACATAAACTTACCCAAGGTTAAACATAATACTCTCTTGCCTAGGGGCGACAGAACAACAGAAATACATTTAAAAAATAAAATCTATATTTTTTAGATCATGAGCAAAGAGAGTTTATACAAGCCATTCACATCCTGTGATTATGTACATATCTTTCAAACCACTTTTGAGCAACATTCATAATACAATACACTAAAGTTTTAATTTGAAGTGGTTTGTAAGTTATAGATTATGCAGTGAATGCTCATTTATTAATTGAGCCCCATTCTAGGAGCTCTCTGTACGGTTTAGTGGATTGGAAGAGATTCATCAGAAAGCTTGTGGAATATCTTATAGCATTTTCTCCTGTTACATTGCAACTTTTACAGCAAAAAGCTTCTGTACACATATTGCATAGGTTTATTGCCCTAACTAACTAAATACATGTAATCCTGGCTTACTGTTTTGTCTCTGCTTGCTTTTTGCAGAATTGTGACCTGTCTGGCTGTGATCTACAAGAAGCCAACCTGAGAGGGTCCAATGTGAAAGGAGCCATTTTTGAAGAGATGCTGACTCCTCTACACATGTCTCAGAGTGTCAGATAACTCCAGTCTGTACTGACAACTTCAATCTGGGCCCTGGCTGGCCTCTTCGGTCCCTTCAGCCTATCCCACTTCCCCCTACTATCAATCTTACCTGTTTGCAGTACAGGTAGTTGTATGCACATCCCTGGCATTCCACCTATATGATGTTTGCTTTAAAAATCTTGCACTAGAGTTTATCCAGGGTTATCCTTGTATGTTTTAACGGTGGGATATTTTTTAAATGTTCAACTGTGTCTGCATTTGTCACCAAAACAACGTAGTAATGTTCCATGTGTATGTAAAGATGTGTCTGGATACAAATCCAACGGCTATATTCATTTAATGTTTTATGTAATTTATATTAATTTCATATTACTTGACACATTACTGGGAGTCAAGGATTATCAGATTATCTGTGTGCAGTGAAGTTCAGTGTAATGAGCTTCGCTCGTTGCTGCCGTAGCAGAAATGGAAGAGGTTCAGTTACCAATAAGTGTGTAACTATGCTCTTCTCAAAGTATAACTTATTTGTGCTGGATACATGTTAAAAGGAAGCGATGCAAGCCAAAGCCATACAACAGCACAGTCAGACTGGCTAACTGTGCTGTTATTGCACCACAAAACTATGCTACAAGACTAGTTTTCAACACAACTTGGGTATGCAATACTTAGAGCTGTGAGTTTTCTCCTTTCCTACTTTTACCTATAGCATACTTAAAAAGCTTTCCCTTGTTTTGCGCGCTGTGAAACTACCTCTTTTTTTACCCTGTGTATGATGGAGATATAATTGCAAGCATGTATTCGTATGTAATTCATTATCCAACTTTTTGTGCTTTAAAGGAAGGCAGTGTTAAACGTATGAGATGTCAAGTGTGAACGCTCCATGTAAAGCTGCATATCATTTAATCACACTTTCAATGTCTGCTTTGCACAAGTATGTTGAAATTGTAACGCGTTATACCTTTTCACCAAAAATGTATGTTGCTTGTAATCTAATGTAAATCAAATCCAGTGCTTCCAAAACATCCACAAGTTATTAGTAGGAGTAGTGAAACGTAACTGTTGCTGCACTGTGTTCGTTAAGGAACAATCTCCTTTCAGTTCTTACTGGACAGCAGGTGTTTGCATGTTTGAAGAGCTGTACTCTAATTGTAGCTCAAAGCTTTTCAGATGCAATATTATTCACTCAGTTCACTAGTAGGTACCCTGCCTGTGAGAATGAACGATGAAGGCAATCAAATGAATATTTCACCTTGAGTGTCAAAATCAATATAAGAGCCATGGTTATTTATTTTGATACAAATTACTGAAGTCAGTATGGGGCAAAGGTTTTTCAAGACGGGGTGTGGCGTAGTCCTCCCTGTCTATAATTATTGCACTCGACCATGGGAATATATTTCCAGAAATGACTGTTATAAATAAACTGCTATGAAGATGAAGTCCTTGTCGTCTGTCTCTACATTATTATTGACTGTGTTTTATTTGCAATTAAACTGAGCCTGTGATTGATTTGATGGCCATACACAACGTTTGCCCCAGTCAGTTGTTTTTTTCCCAGCCGGTAATCTTTTAAAAGACTCTGCAGGTTGCCAGTAAATGTGACTTAATCCCACGTTGTGACCCCACCTGTGGTGAAGTGTTAGGCTAAGAGGAAACACTGCATATAAAAACTGTGGAAAATAGTGCACAGACACATTCACAAAGGACCCAGACAAGAACACATCAGAGAAGCTGTCTACCTTGCACCTGGAAAGGTAAGAGGAAGTTCAGCGACGGGCCAAGTAAGAAATCAGGGACTGAACTATGAGAACATTCAGGGTAAAGTTTGATTGACGCTGCTTGTTTTCAGCATGGAGAAGAAAACCTTGGGGCTGTGGCTGCTGCTTTTGGGGACATTTGTGCCACGGGTCTGTTGTCAACATTGGTCGTATGGTCTGAGCCCAGGGGGGAAGAGGGAACTGGACAGCCTCTCTGACACACTGGCTGTGAGTAATGTGAGCAGTAATCAGTCATACTCTCATAACTCTTTGTAACCTTGGGTGCTCTCCCTTCCGACTTTACACTTTTATTGTAAAAAAAAAAAATGCTTTTCCTACAGATAGTTGAAGGGTTTCCAAAAATAGACACACCCTGCAGGGTTTTGGGTTGTGCTGAAGAACTGCCTTATTCCAAACAACACAGAATGAGGGGATTACTTGTAAGTTTTGCTCATTGTAATTATTTTATAATTATGTGTTGGTGGGTGTAACTGAATATATCTATGTCTCCTGATCAGATTGTCGTCGTCACATATTTCTGTTAAATCATAACAACATGATAATGGTTTATTCACAGTTTAAATCTTTTTCTTCTTTCTTAGGGCATTGTCGCTGACAGGGAAAATGGACACCGAACATACAACAAATGATTACTGAATTGTCCAATAAAGTATCACAGTAGCATGGCATCGTTTTGATCATTGCCTCAGATGATTTACATCCAAATCATGAACAGTTACAGTCACAAGCCTTTTGATTATTCTGCTTCTCTGACTTCCTCTTGTTGCCCTGTACAGCAAGGTGTTTCAGTTAAAACTAACAAGTTAATTAGGCCTCCATTAGCTGCTAACATTGGAGTTTCAGATAGACACCCAACTAATCAGGATGTCAGTACTGAGCCAGCAGAGGGCGATAGAAATTAATGTCAAACTGGTTCCTTGAAGTTTCTACTCTTTCAAATTTGAACACTTAAGGTATTGAAGTTTGCTGTAGCTTCTCAGTGCCTGACTGAATACTCACATTTTGTACAATCAATACACAACCTGTACAATCAATCTAGCTCCAGTATTTTCTGCATATGGGTTGGATCTGATCTTGTCAATACTGTAATTTATTGTATTTGCTCACGATGGGGACACATGTCGAAAGGGACTTTATTGTATTGTGATAACTCATTGTGCGCTTGGCTTGCTCCTATACTCCACAATCACTGTTGGATTATAAAAGTGCCTAGTCACGGTTGGATAAGCAACATGAAGATTATTTGATTAAGCGTCACATGTGCATGTTTGCCAATAGTGTGATGAATTTAAACAAATTGAATAACACATTGAATTACATTCATCATGGAGATTTGACAGTGATACAACACCCTGTAATATCCTGCTGACTGCTGAATAGGTTCGCCATATTCTTATCTCCAATGGAAAGTGTGTTTTTCAGAGTATTTCAATTTGTGTGTCACTCTGTTGTTACTCAGCAAACACCCAAGACAGATAATCACTTCCACAGGCTTCATCTTGTTGATGAAATGGCACTGACACTTTCATTGAGCATACCCCGCGCACCATATGGATAAAGCATTGTCTTTTATTGAAACTGATTTGATAAGAAATTGCATGCTGGGCAATTACACTGCTGGACATACAATATTTACTCAAGATCAGTGGTGTTGTGAACAATAAATCTGCCACCCATCTACCTTCCAGTCTGGGAACCAAAGACATCTATCAGAAAAAAAAAAAGATTTGCAGTGAACATCATTTACATTTTTGTGGAAGTGGAAACATCAAAGCAGCTCTTAATTAAACTGGATACATTTAGTCAAGAGAAGTGGGCCACAAGACAATTTCACTGGAACCAAGAAAATACCTGTTGGAGACAGAGACCCTGCTGAGCCTTGGAGGTCCACCAGGTTAGTTGTAATTGGTCTCAGTGAGACTGGCCTTACAGCAGACTGAGCTAATGAATGCAAACATGAGGGGGGGAAACCCCTGTCTTGCATAACACACACCCCGCTGCAGGCCGCCGCGAGCTGAGGCTGAGGTCTGCCATGTAAATGTTCATACGTTCATTGCTTGTAGACGTGGCTTCTTAAATTGAGAGGATGAACCCAGAACAGATTTTCACAATTTACAATCTGTGGGCAGAGTCTCAAAGATCTCTTTATCTCTGTATGTCTTTATATTTTGGACTCAGCCCATCACATGTACGATATGCAGGCTTGATAAGCCAATGCAATTTTATACCTCACCTTCTTCGGTTTCCTTTCTCTGCCGGTGTCATCACCCATGTAACCGAGGCAGGATGTGTGGTTAGCAGGTGAACCACCTGACGAAAGCATCTCCTCTAACCATGCTTTAGCTTGGACCAGCTCCTCTGTCAGAATTTAATAAAGTGCCTTCAATAGCTTGGTGCTCCTCAGCTTGAGGGAAACCCATTGAAACCCCTGAGGAAGCTGTAACCAGGCAACTACGACAGCGGGCCAAGGTCTACCTCTTTCTTCTTATCAAAGAAAATGGAGGGTCAGACAGAGAGGCCAGATACCAACTTGTAAGGGCAAGATTATAGAGATGAAAGAGTTTCTAGCAAAAAATTGTAAAAAAATAAATACATTTCTATATCTCTTTTTATATATATATATATATATCTGTATATGTGTGTGTATGTGTGTATCTATCTATCTATCTATCTATCTATCTATCTATCTATTTATCTGTCTGTCTGTCTATCTGTCTGTCTGTCTGTCTGTCTGTCTGTCTGTCTGTCTGTCTGTCCATATTTTCTTCATAAATATAATGAGCATATTTAATGTCTCATCTTTTGGGAAGATTTTATGGCCAGATTTCTTTTTGTAACCAAGAGCATGTAAATGAAAGCACATGCATGCTATGACAAATCCAATCCTGTGGGAAGACTGGCTGACACCAATCAGGGGACTGTTATTCCCAGCTGTCAAGTCTGCTTGTGTTATGCAAGACAAAAATGTGTGTGTGTGTGTGTGTGTGTGTGTGAGAGAGAGAGAGAGAGTGTGTGTGCGTTAGTAATACTACAGGAGATACTGAGGAAAATGAAACCCAGCAATATCTCCACATATCATATATATTACATCTCTATATAAAGGCAAAATATATGACAATATATGATTATAATCTAAATGAATAAAAGAACAGCTTCAAATGAAATCTCCACCCAACAATTTAATTCATGTAGTCCCTGTAATATATAGATATTTCTAACACAAGCAACTCTCTCTCTAAATTAAAGTACAGAGAGCCCAGATACTAATCTTTCTGGTGCTGCTCCACTGATAGTGAGAATCTGGCTGCCTGGACTCGTTAAGTGTTTGTATCCAAGTGAGCTTTATTTCACACCATAGAAATGTGCCCATGGCCCCTTAAAAATGACTTGGGTGGTGAAGAGACTCTTGTTGTCCAAGATGCTGAGAGTAACACTAGTGAACTCTACTCTAGAGTAGAATCTTCCTTTTAATAAGTGTTCATCGTCACTTTTTCTTCTGACAAAAATGATTAATCTGTCAGTTAGTTAGCTATTCTTTGAGTATTACACTGTGCAGTTTTGCACTTTCTATCTTCACAAAAAATTGACACTGCTACTTTATTCAGTGGCATTCTGGAGAGAGAGAGAGAGAGAGAGAGAGAGAGAGAGAGAGAGAGAGAGAATATGGGCGAAAGGGAGGCGACTGGGGAGTCTTTAAAGCTCAGGTCAGGCCACGATATCACAACCACACAGCACCACTAGCCCGCCGTGCCAACGAGGATCTCTGAGAGCTTTCTTGAGACAACATTTGGGCATGCTGTGTGTGTGATGTGGTCAGAGTCAGATCCAATAGTGTCATTTGAATGTACCTACATAAGAATAACATGTGGCTTTGTGTTAGATGCAAAAAACAAAACCATCATACAAATGAATTTATCGTTAAACCTAATGGCTGTTGACAGTTGATATGGATCTAACCTTTTCCCTTTAGCATTTAGTGACACATTTCTTATTCAAGACAGGCTGGAGCTCTTGTGCTAAACCCACTCAAGATGCAAACGGATAAAAGTAACTGGTGACATGCATGAATATTTAGTGCAACTACTTAACATTGATCTCTCATCCCCATTTTCCTTTTCTTCTCCATATACTGTTAACTTCTAAGGCACCAAACACAACATTGATTTATCCAGCAGTACAAACACATCTAAAATGCGACGTGATCTCAGACTCTCCTTTGAATAATGCACACAGAGACAGTGCACTGAATATGACCTCAGGAGGAAATGAGATTTGTGAAATATTGGGTGTTTAAATGTCATACTGGGGTTACTCTAATGTACACTACATATTCCACTGGTATGGGCGAGCAAGAACGGCTCATGTTTAAACACATCCGCGCTTTAAACTCTGGGGATAAAGAGAAACGAGATCCCACACTTGAGAAGTATTTCCTATAGTGGGTGTGCAGTCTGGTCTTAATGTACCATTTTTTAATGGGATACTTCTAAGATATAACCAAAGGATTGAATGATTTGATTGAGTTATTTGTGAGCACTCAAGAAAATCAATAAAGTGAGCGGGAAAGCAGACAAAATCTGATAATGGCGATAATGCTGCAGCCAGAGAACGCTTCATCTTAGTATAGGAACCATCTTTGGTATTTAGCATTATGACTAAATATAATCCTTTCCTATGGGGAGGGACACAAGAAGAGATTGTATTTCATCAGTATCAATATATTACAACAGACACTTCATTGTTAAAGATAATAGTAAACAGTTTAATTCAACTCAATACCACAAAGAGAAGTTGCTAACAACAAGGTTCCTAGGAGAGATACCTGCAATGCTACAGCGAGCTGCTTATTGCCAATCACACCATGAACTATCACTGTGTCACGTCTTTTACAGGGCATACATGTATTCAGCGGTGGTTATATACAGTGGAAGAACCCTGCATTGACATAGTCCTTTACTGCCTCTTGTATTTTGTTTTACGGCACTTGATATATGGTTGTTGCATGGCACATTTTATGACAGAAACCATCCGGCACACAACAATATATTGGAGCGCAGACCTTGGTGGACGGCATGAAATATGTCTAGTTCTCAATCTCAGACCTTGTCTGGGTTCTCTGAAAAGGATCACTTCATCATTTGTGGTGATTTTAGATAATAAAAAATGCATTAACGTGATGCAAGTAAATCAGTTGGCAAAGTTCACTGAATGCCTGGGGCCACATTTAATGCACTAATGTTCTCCCCATCATTTGTGTAATAAGCTACTGTCTAAAAATAATCATTAACACATTACAGCCAGTTTACAAACCTTTAGCAATTGCTTATATTTGCATCAATATTATTTACATAAAACAGTGAACTGTACAGCCCCTGAAAGGTACATTTATAGCCCCCCACCCCCCTCCGTTCGCTCAATACTATCTGGCGCTTCCACAACAAATGAGTTAAATTTGTGAACAGCACAGTCTCAGCACATATTCAGCCAATAATCATTAAAAACTGACTACTGTGTGGATCCCTATGCTTGGAAAAAAACATGACAGCAGATGTATATTTAGAATAATTGGATTAGATGTCATGTTGTCATCCACACATGACCACAGCACATTGGGAATGCACTATACAGACTATAATTGGAAAAGTGCTGATGTTAATTGTCTTCAATAGCCCTGCAATACTTACACATGTACAACCTTTGCACCATGATTTGGTTATCTACTTCCTCCTACACGTGAGCTCATACTGAATGGAGGGCACTGTGCCATGCTGGTTGAGTGTTTTCAGTCTGCTCTCTCTGGACAACCATTGTGAAGTTTATAACTTTTGAAAATGTCAAGCTTGGTTTGCGCACAACAAAGCAAGAGAAGCTCCAAGGGATGACCAAAACAATGGGGGTTGAAGAGGCCCAAAAGATCCTTCGTCTCACACTGAAAGATTTGGATTTAAGTATTAATGCTGACAGAGCCTTTGCTCAAGATTGACCCCTTGGTGACCTCTGTGCTGACAATGGAGAGGGGGAAGCTCTCGTATCTCTCTGCCGTCCCCCAGCAGCGGCAGCGCAACAGGGTGGACTTGAGCTGTTTTTGGAAGTTGCTGTTGAGGAAGCCGTAGATGATGGGATTGACACAAGCGGAGGCCATGGCTGTGAGGTGGCAGGCTGAGAAGATGATGTCATGCTGGCAGGACGGGATGGCCTCGTGGTTCCAGTCGAACACTGTGTTGAAGACGTTGAGAGGGAGCCAGCAGAGGCCAAACACCACCACTATGGAGCCTAGCATGACGTTGATCCTCCTGGAGCCCCTGCTTTTCTTTTGATTGCAGTCCCTGGCCCGTTCCACCATATCCTTCCTCTTCCTGAGGCGCAGGAAGATGCGCAGGTAACAGACCATGATGAGGACGAGTGGGAGGAAGTATTGGAAGATGAGCAGGGAGGTGGTGTAGGCCAGGCGGTTGTTATCCGATGGCCACCACTCCACACAAACAAAGTGGTCATTGAATGGGAGGGAGATGCTCAGGTTCTGGAAAGGCTGATCGGTGAGGACGCTGAACGAGAGGAAAGGCAGAGAAATTAAGCAGGCCACGACCCAGGTGACGGCCACAGCCAGGTAGGACTGGCCCACTACAGGCTTCCATCCAGTGGGGTGGATGATGAGCTGGTAGCGCTCCATGGCAATGAGGACGAGGGAAAAAATGGAAACGGTAACCGATATACACTGGACAAAAGGGGTGAGCTTACAGAGCGCCTCTCCTAGGATCCAGTGGTCCATCAGTGTGTAGATAATGGTGACAGGCAGGCATACAATGCACATGAGGATGTCAGAGCAGGACAGGTTGGCAATGAAGATGTTAGTGACATTGCGCATCTCCTTCTGTCGTGTGATGGCAAACACCAGGCAAGAATTACCAACGAGGCCAACCGCTACCACTGTACTGTAAGCTACAATCAACAGAGTGGTGCCACTCACTGAGGACGGGCACACCTCTGATAAATCCCATGGTATCTCTTTCCACGAGGCCAGGTTGTGATTGGTGTTGTGGTGCTGTTCCATGATCACTTTTCTGGACTTATTTCATAGGCTGTGTTCTGACTACTGTTTTGTTGTGTCACTCCTGCTGTAATTATTTCAGGAAATATATTTGCATTTTTCATAGGTTTCCATCATCCTTTATTTGTGGCAGTCTTTATCGCAGTCTTCATTTGCCGCCTGAAAAAAAAAGAACAAAACAGGTAACTTAACAACTTAACAACTTAAATGGATTCGAAGATTTTTATGAATTCTAGGGACTCCCTTTATTTTGGAGAGCTGGTTTTGTCTCTCAAGATTGAAACGCAACCCCCATGAAAACTGCAGCAGGAAAAGAAATCCACCCTTACACTCTGAAAAACTAATTTCCCCATTAATCCCTTACTTATTTTAAATGAGGATATGTGACACAAATTGATAGGATTGTTACTGTTCACTTGCTGCAGGATAAGTTTCAAAGCTGTTGGCTGCCATTCCAGAAGTATCTGTTCGGTGCTGCGATGTGTTCAGTGGTACAATTACAGCTGCGTAAACACTGACAATAGATTGAATATTACAAATCAGAGGGAATTGAAGGGAATAAATAATGTTGGCATGCAAATATCATGGGGCTGTGGCAGAAAAACACAACAATTTTCTATCTTCCTTATTAACTATGAGAGGAAATGATGCACTGATGGCATATCATTAAGAAAACAGCACAGAAAAAGACTTTGTGGCATCATTATCATGGTAAGACGATTTCAATTTCCATCACAATAACGGTGTTAATGACTGCTCCTTCCGACACAATCATTCCCCCTCACTGTTATCTCTCTTTCTGACAGCGGGAATTTATTCTGCTTTTATCCATAAAAATAACAGACACCTCTCGTCGTTGCTGAACATTCACAACGGTTTTCAGATTCCCAAACTCATGTGGTCCTACAACCTCCAACAAACTAATGTACTGGAAAAAAGAAAACAATTTCATTACACCAAGAGCATCAGAATACTGAGTCTGTGTGTGTGTGGTGTGTGTGTGTGTGTGTGTGTGTGTGTGTGTGTGTGTGTAACAATGAAAACAGTACTGATTAACCAAGATGTTTCGCCCAGGGCTCAATGCACTAGAAATTAGGTTTGTTGTCAGAGGGTTATGCTCACAGAACATCTGTAGGGTTGAAAAGACTTGATGATGAATATCGATAGGTAATGACATTAATTACTGATGGCTGTCTCGATTAGAAGCAGTCCTAGTACAATGTTTTGCTCCATCTATGGTGACTACAAAAATAATATTTATATGGCAATAAAAGTGAACCTTTTTTTAGATCTGGAGCTAAGCGACATAGTTGTACCACATTGATTCCTATTTGGTAACAGTCTGGTCACAGTTTGGATGCCATAATATTCTGTATAGGCTTCTAGACTGTGTGCCCATTCCTGGATGTCAACCAGATCAAGACTGGTTGAATTTTTGGTTATTTTATATGGCCTGCATGTCAAACCCTTCCAGCAGTCTTGATGCTGATTATTTATGGCAGAGCTTGGGTACTTGAAGTGATGCATTGCCTTGTGTTGTTAGGATGTCTTATGTCTTGGCAATATGCTGGAAAAGGGCAGCCCAGGCAATGGGATAGGACAATAGTATCAAAATTTGACGTGTGATTAAAGAATTAATCCACATTTCTTAAAGCAGGCTGATAAGATATTATGCAACATCTGCATCAAAATATAATAAACGAAAAGAACAATTGTAAAGTCATTTAAACAGACAGATGAAGACATTGGGGCTCATTGAGGCTATAGCTATTGATAAAGACTTATTTTAGATGTATACTTAATTTAAGCACAATTCAATTCCTTTGCAAAATCACTTTGTGAGATGAAAAGAGACGATTCGCTCATGCAAAATGACTTGATTATGGCAATCATGCACCGGCTGAAGAAAACCACATCAACTTATAGCGGCATGGTAAGACAGTAAGATCGGATCAAAAGTGTGAAAGTGGCATAGGAATCATACCCTCGATTACTGTTCTGCTGCTGTCCTTCGACTGTCTGCCCGATGTCGGGTCTGCTGAGCTGGCTGCTGGTCGCAATGAGGATGACTTTCTAGTCCGGACAGGTAGGAGCCCAGAGCCAGCAAGAAGAGACGCTGTTTCCTCTATCCCTCCCTCCTTCTGTTGTCCAAACTAATACACTGTATGCTCGCTGGTCTCCTGTTAAAGGGAAATCCATCACCTGACGCATTTCCAGCGGTCAAACACCTCAACACCTGCTGACTTTTCATTAAACAACACCCACGCGTGTAACATTTAACATAGAGCAGACCGGCCAGTCCCGAACTATAATAATCCTATAATAAACACAAGCATACTGTGCAAATATCATAAGTCGCCATATGAATATTATAGTGGTAGCATAGGAGATTTATAAATACCGCTATTAAGTCCGATTGTGTCATTACAAACTCACTGTGAGGTGCCACACACTTTATGACTCTATGAAGAAATTACAATGATTTTTCCTTAGGGGTGAATCATGAAGAATAGCATGCTGTGGAAATAAATAAACCGGCCCTATGGGAAAATATCCTCACTCTCATCTTGTCCTGTGTATTAATGAATGATAAGCTGCCACCCATTGAGATATTTCTAACCATGAAATGCCACATTGCCATTTCCTCTTTTACTTACCTAAACATTGCCTCTCCTTGAACTTCGACCGGAGCTTTGGTTCAGCGCAGACACAACAGTTTTTGACCAAGGAGGAGGTAGGAGGTTTCCTGTTAGGATCACTGATGTGATAGTTCTTAAAGCGACCTTATGCCTCAGACTCAGGCTACTTCCACACAAAGCCTTTACATTTCAAAACGTTTTTTGGGGTCCGACACTAAACCACCAAAAGAGTATACACTGTAAATTTCATGCTTGTGAACCTCACCCAGCCTTAGAAAAGACGGGATGCATTTCTCAGCAGCTAAAAACACAAGCCCTGCCACATACTGCACCCCCCTTTTCATTTTTTTTTCATCGATGTCCCCCCCATCAAATAATTTTCACAGCACATAGTGTGGGTATTTCAGAGTTTACACTGTGGGTATTTAAGAGTTTCGCTCCTGCCATGTGAATGCAATTCTTGGCAGGGATGCCAAACTCGGCATAACACCAGGCGCTTATGCCTTGATCAAGTGATAATAAAACCTCATAGTCCAAAACGCTGGTGTAGTTTGAAGGGAAAGCCAAAACAGAAATAAATATGAGTTTTCAAATTTAAACCGCTTAGTGTGGACGTAGCCTCGGGCAGAGATGTGATTGGGAAGATGTTACATAATAGGTAATATGCACTTCTTGATGACACGCACGCCCACGCACACATACGCACGCACAAACGTACACACACACAAGCCTATGGGTAAATTGAGTTATTTGAAATAATTTCGTGGATCTGCACATGGCCTGTTTCATCCACCTGAAACTCCAGCTATGTATTAGTGGGACATTAGATGGGGCATTTTGCCTCTTGGATAGGGATAGAGTGTGGCAACTTTCATTTCAACCCTAATGAAAAATCACTGTAATGTTATAATATTCCTGTAGGTTCTTATAGTGTATCTGTCTGCTGCATTTTTTATATCTAGGCTTGTCTGTGGTGTATTTTTACCTACATGGATGATATTGTTCTCTTGCCTATATGTAGGCTATTATTAATTTATTTAGATTTTATTATTTTCCTCACCTTTAGCTCGAAAATCATATGCCACATATGATTCATATATCAAAATGTGAGTAATTATATGTATCAGTATGGAAATTCATAACATTTGCATAAATGTGCTGAAGGAGTTATTGCAGATTTCAGATGGACCTTGTGGACCTGTCATACATCAATATACTGTGCTATGTCTTTATGTAATAGTTCTTTATGAATTATGAAGTATTTATGTCTACTAGACATTCATGTATTTTTGTCCTCTCCAAAGACTTCAATGTATTTTTGTACTCTCATAGACATCAATGTATTTTTGTCCTCTCCAAAGACTTCAATGTATTTTTGTACTCTCATAGACATCAATGTATTTTTGTACTCTCCAAAGACTTCAATGCATTTTTGTATTCTCATAGACATCAATGTGTTTGTAATTAAGCCATTGAATACAACAGGAACTTCATTCAACTTTCTACTACTACTACTACTACTACTAGTAGTAGTAGTACTGTTACTAATAACACTACTAGCACACCCTAGCAACCACCTAGTACACCCTGGCAACCAACTAGAAATACCCTAGCAACCACGTAGTACATCCTAGCAACCACCTTGAAACACCCTAGCAACCACAAATTATATTTCTAAAATCGATTATCTGGCTGCCATCACAGGTAACAATTTCTGTCAAGAGTACAGTGTGCAATGTGGACGCGATCAGCTGGGGAGGATAAACTTCGAAACAGTGGCATTCAGAAAAAATCAGACACCGATTTTTGTGATGTTGGACATCCTATGTGAGGCTGTGGGTGAGACACAGGAAGTTCAAAGCTCTTGAGGATAATGTGTTAGTTGAGGAAAAATACATCAAGGAAGGAGCATGAATCAAGTCCCTCCCTCCATTACAGCACACATAAAAATCTATAATCATGTTTATTTTATTGGACATAATTTGTCACAGCAAACGCTCCAACACAATGTGATGTAATAGAAATAATAAAAATCATTTTTCTGCTGCCAGCGTTTCATATTGACAAATACTGATGGATATATGAACATATTCTAGCGGGGCCATGAAGAGTCATTAAACTGGCCTGCGTGTAAAAATGTCACAGATTGTGGATTACAGTTCATAACAGTTTGTCAAAGCAGGTGCCATGTTACCGGCATCTATATATCCGTTGCATAATATCTTGCATCCATCGAAAGTGAAACATCATCACAAGTAAAAGCTAACAAAACTATTTAAAAACAGTTTTTGCACCTCTCTAGATTGCGCAACAGATTGTTCACACCGTCCCCACACACTTCTGTTTTAAGTGGAGGCTCTTTGAGAGAACAGTAATAGCTCTTTGTCTGAAAGGTAGAACAGTGAAATGACTTGCCACTGACAACAATAGCACAGTGGGTGTTAAGTTAACACATAGATATGGGTGTCAGCTCACTCAAGACGATTAATCTGTGCACACATTTTGCAGGGAAAATGGCCGTGTGACTGTACTGCAGAACTGGATTAGTTTTTCCCAATGAGCAACCATTCAATATCTGGAGACACGGCACTGCTGTACCCCTCCACTGTGTAATCTCCATCACCGTCACTCACAGTCATTTTGTTTTGTGCACCAAATGTTGTTGCTGTGAAGGAAGGATAGAGGAAAACGCTTACGCGACTAAGTCTTAAATGTCTAGACAATTAAGCAGCATGGTGTCATGGAATTGTTTTTTGACACCATGGTACACCAGTTTAATGTGATTCATAAGCTGCAAGGTAATGGACTCGCTGAGGAGGAGATCTTAGTGCGGCCAGAAGCTTATGCAATATGAATATTCCCCTCATGGAAAGGGAAAATTGTTTCCAAATGTAAAATCTCTGTGATAGAGCCCTTGTACATACAATATGAGAAACAAATAGATTCACCCATTGAAGCTTTTGTTGAATATTTTGTTATTTCTTAGGAGATAAGTTAGAGCAACAGCAGGGCAGTGTTCCAAACATTTTTGAAACATTATCTTACTCTGTCACAGTAAATATTTGATGGGTCTTTGATGATTTCTTTCATTCTGTAAACTATATTAATTGTTTAGTCTGTCGTTCTATTTCTATTTCAATAACACATAGTGTAACGTGATCCAAATATATGGCCATATTTGGCTTTAGAGTGAGGCTCATATTACATAAGCCAAGTGGTTCTTGTGGGAAAATTGTTAATAGTTTTATGTGTCACTGGCAATGTAAATCAATAAAATACTCTGCCCCATAAACAGTAAATTGTTCCCTGGCTGTAGCTCAATATATCCATATTTCACACTACTTGGTCAGCGACTGCTGCTCTATGTTGTAAGTGCACAGCCTGCTTTTGTGTGAATTATTTCTCTTGAGGATAACTCCCATTTTAACAGACCTCTAATATCCTCTGCTGTTCAGCAGTTCTTCAAAACAGATTGTCTGACTAAAATAATAGAAACAAGTCCAATCAAGGAAAGAAATGGTGGCTTGCTGTCCAGATGCTGTATGATGCATTGTTAGGTGGTTAAGCTGCAATGAAAAAATAAGAATATACTCAATTAAATTAGAAATGTAGCTTTCGGTGCAGTACAACAGTCCTTTTGATGATGTATTACTGTCTGTAATATATCATAGCATATTTACACAGAGAGTGCGTTCCAAATCAGAAGACAGTGAGAGTCTAATCCATTGTTTCTAGTCAATAAAGTTACATTTCAAAGCATATAAAGCACATTGACTCTTTGGCTCAATTTCTCCTTCAGATCTTTCCTCATTGCAGCCCTGAATCCATACTCACTGCGTCCAAGGAGCTATTCATTTCACGAAGGAGCGGCACAATCTTCTGCACAATGGCAGAGCCTTTCACATGAACCTGAAATTTCAGTGATCCTTGACACCATCTCTGCAACACAGTCGTATAAATCCCCTGAGGCTTTAAATAACCCTAGCCAAGAACAAAGGCCACAATGACTCTAGTACTCAGGGATGACAAACAACCCCTTCAGTTGCACAGATCAGGTCTGACATTGAGCTCACCCTGATGCTCCTCTGTTAAAATGTGACTTTTGGAACATGCAAGAGAGGAGCTCCCTTTGGTGAGTATGAAATACAAGCACAATTCATATACTGTACATTTCAACAAGCAAATCTAAGATTCCTCAAAGTTTTAGAGAGGTTTACAACTGAGCTGTGTTCAAAGTTGCCATGGGAGGAAGAGACTTAGTTTGGTTGTCCAAATTACTAACAAAACATAAACTCAAAGTCTTCTTTATGGCACGTGATGTCATGACAAGTGTGATTAAAAATGAAGCTCAGTAAATAATTCACTTTCAGTCCAATGTCCTTTATGATGTTTGGTACAACCCCTTTCAGGAATGACATTTTATTTAATGGTAATACAATAAAATGTTTGGAGTACACTGATTTGAAAATCGATGAGAGAGACTGAGAGAGAAACAGATAGAGAAAGACCTGAGATAGGGGTTTATTAAACACAATTGCATTAGCAGAATGAAAGGTAGAATCAATCTAGACCTGCTGACCCTCCTCCTTAATTCATACAAATATAAATCTCCTTCCTGCTCTCTGAAGTCACATAAGTATTCTACTCAGCTCCAGCTCCATCCGTCTGTAGCATAGACGATTCTTAGTTCCAATTAGCCTTTTCTCAATGTTCCATGGTGTTGGCGTATGATTCTGAATTTACATCGATGCTATCACAGAGAACAAGGTGGTGGATGTCACACCCCGAAATAGACCGCTTCCCAGCAGGGAGGGGTGGAAAGTGGATTCAGAGGAAGTATGGGCAAGTTGATATCGATCCCCTAAAGCCCTGTTCAATATGAGTCCCGGTCCACTGACACATGGCAGATATGACTCAGGTTCCCGGCCACAGGTTAGTAATAGCCAAACTAAAAGCTTATTCACTTTAGCACCTCGTGACTTGAAATAGGCCATCAGTCTAATTCTGTTTGGCTTCACTGCAAGTGTTGCAGAGGATGGTTGTTACCAAGGTTACATATCTATGTTTATAAAAGACTTGTGAAATCAAAAAAAAATGCAACAAACTAAAGATGTGTAAATTAATCCATAAATGACAACGTAAGAGCACAGAAGTAGAAACAAGGGGCAAAGTAACACTAAAGCGAACAAAGACATAATGATATTCCGAAAGCCTCTCATATTCCATTATTTACAGCAGTGTAGTCCATGATGCTGACCAGTCCTCCCCTTTGAGTGCAGCTCTCATGGAGGAGTTCAGCCTCGCTATCTGTAACCACCATGTCTCTGGTTGCACTCTTGTATATTTTCCATTGGGAAATGTCATTTTCCTGGCATCATCTACCTTCTACAAGACTGTCTTTACAGGAAGACATAAAATTGTCCAGCAATTCACAACCTTTAAACATCTAATAAATTAGTATTGAGGTCAGACCAGGGTAAAAGGAAAGGGTTCCCAACCATGTTCAAAACAATAGGACTTGAAACAGAACTGATCCCATTAGTTTGATGATTAACTTCTTGTTTTCTTCCTTATTTGATTATCCAACACTTACTTCACATACTCCTTGCATCCTGCACCCTTCCATTGGGAGGGTTAAATGTTTGTGAGCTTAAACTAAATGGCATTGATCTCTCCTGCAGCTGGTGTCTTTTCTTTAACTCTCCAGTGAGACATGAAAATGTCCTTTTCCAAAGATGACTCTGGCCTATACCATTGACCTCAGTGAAAGACGTGGCCAGGGAGGAAAGAGACTAAGCAACTAAGATCCTTCATCACTTGAAAGCTGCCATTAGGGTCATATGTTTGAAATTGCAATAAATGTAAAATCTTTCCCCTGCAATTGTAATTCCTCTGATTCTTCATTGAATAAAGAAACAATAAAATAAATGGCAATGGCAATTCACAATATGAATTCCATATTTTATCAAAGAAATGCAATGTGGTATACATTTACAATTTCACAAAATGATTCATAATCATGACAAACATCTGTCCAAATCCTGACTGATACGGCAGTGTAAAGGAGGAAGAAAATCCCACTGTTGATCATTTGAGGAGAAAAATGTATTACCCAGAGACTGCCATCAACTGAGAGTGGGCTTCATCAAACAGCACTCCTGGAAGTTATAGGATTTTGGTGCAGAGAAAAATTGATTGCACACTTCGCTATCACCAAGCAGCCACAGCAAAATTACACCTGTCAAGGTTATATCTCCGTCACTACACAACCACCCATTCATCTTACAAATCACAGAACAAAGAGTTCTTCAAATACACTGGGCACAGTTTATTCACCCTGATTCCATAGTTCTCACTCCTTTATGAACATAAATCATGTCAATGTCATAAGTAGAATTTTCACATCAAGTAAATAGACTCTTTGTATATTGGCCAAATATTTAATTTAATTCACAAAATCTGGTGTCTAGTAAAAATTTCAGCAAAGATACTTCAAGTGTCTAGATGCAAGAAAATTCTACTAGTAACATCAAAAGTACAGTTTGCCAATTCTACAAGGCCCAGTCAAGTCTCCTGTGCCACACCATAGATGGCAGGTAGTTGGCATGGAAACCATCTTGGGTGGAGTGTGTTGCAGAATGAATGGCACCACTGGAGCTCATCTGTCCCAAACTAATCAGTTGTATTGTCCTCCAGTCTGCCGGTTCCTTGTCTTATCAGATGCAGCTTACAGGAGCCATGCTGTGGAGCACACGGCTGGTACACTTGCTTTTCAGCAACCAGCTGCACCAGTCGATTCCCTGTTAGTAGCTATTGTGGCTCTAGCATGCAACTCACCAGCGCTCATTAATAAAGGAAGGCCAGTCATGATATTGTAAGTCTTATTGTTCAGTAATTAATGCATGAAAAGGTTAACTTTCCTAACCATCACTGGACTTATGTAACAGACATTTATTTGGACATTCATTATGGGAGGCAGAAAATAAATGTTGCTCAGGTCACGAACCAGTTCAAGTCTTGAAGGCTGCCATTAGTCAATGTCCCCTCTTTAGAATCCATTCTGGAGTCCAGATTGACAGTTAATTTTGCAAATGCAACCCACTTTTCTCTTCATTTGTTTATCATTTCTTCCTTCAGCTGCATTGGTGCTGCTGCTGTACAGCCTTTTTTCCACATAAGACCACAGATAGACCACTACTAATGTACTAGAATACTGCAGTCTCAATAAAGGGAATATCATCCTGTGACCTTGAGGAAGGTCCACTAAAAACAAACAACACAGTTTCACTCTCACACATTGTGTCACACAAATGACTGCAACAATAGCAGCAGAATCATATAAACTTTATTGTTAACAGCACGCACATCAGCAAGCAATGTGTAAAATATAGTTTGACATTCTCTCTGAACAATTAACAAATGAAGTGAGTCATTCTAAAATGACATATCCAGCATTTGGAAGATTTGACACCATACGTTACAAGATGTTTGTTGGCATGAATGTTAATACATTAAGTTGCTAATTTAACAGTTTAACTTACAAAATAGTTATATTTTAAAAGATGTATTCATCTATATTGAAATAATGAGGAATAAACTTGCCCCAGCTAAATGGGGATTAGTAAACAGGAAAAAGTCAATGTGGTTAACGTGGTGGGTTAGAAAGAATAAAATTATCTTCATAAAGTAATAAATAAATAATAAATAATAACTGTTGTCATAGTGATCATATTCATATTCTTTAAAAGTGATGTACATTAGGTTCAGCGCTAGAAAACACACTATTCTGTAAGAGTAAACATATTCAAATTAAAATGTGACTTGTGATGTGAATGTGATTTTTCAAAGTAATTAAAGTAAGTAATTAAAGTAAGTTTGGTATCAAATTGGCCTGCATTTTCATTTGGACTTTACTGAATACATATTGTTTCTGTATAGAGCATTTTCTAATTTCACAGCAACAACTTGAGATCAAACGAGGGACAAACAGAAAGTTAATATTAAGTTCACCATTAATTGAAGTTACTGCTGGTGACTAATGAGTAACCTATTTTTTAGAGCAGGGACTGTTTCAATTTTTCACAATTGAAACAGTCAGTATTCCTGTTGGTCTAGGACATAACATAGAGTGAGTGCTATTAACAGTAGACTGTGGGGGAACAAAAACATCCAATGAGGCTGTGACACTGAATTGCAACAACCAAAGACTTGAACCACGACAGAAACTAAACAAAAAAGAAACATTACAAGCAAATTGGGGAAGATATATACAGTGTGTATTAGACTAGACAATAAATCAAGTGATTTATAATTCCAACAGTGTTTTTGCTAGTGGAAAAATCTCTCAGCCTTGTGTCGGGAAATGATATATGCAAATTGAATCTTGCCAGAAGACGAATGAGATTGTAAAACCAAAGCAATATGGAGGCCTCAATAAAAAAGGAACATCATGACAGACTGCCTTAGGAAGTCATGCAGAGCTCTGGTTATCAAACAGTGGAAAACCAATGTATGAACAGTTTGAGTAGATGTAGACCTATCTAATATTAGAGGAGCATAAATTATAAATACAACATACAGTGGGCTGTAGTGTGACAACTCTCTCTCTCTCTCTCTCACATACACACACACACACACACACACACACACAAAGTTCATACATAACTAACTAATGAGTGAAATCAGCAGGTGTATATATTCTTTTATATACTGTGTATATTCTTTGGCACATGATTGGACACCACTGGCCTATGCCTAATGTCCTTCAGATTTAAATTGACTTGCTGACCCTTTTGAAATGGCCATAAGGGAAAGACAGCATACAAACAGGAAACAGCGCCATCTTGTGTTGAACAGAGAGAGACACATGTTTGTTTAACAAAAGGGCAATTTTGTCCATGTACATAATCAGAAACTCAATAAAAAAGAAGAGTAAAATTATACTAGAATAGTATAAATACATAATTATTATCACAGACAAACTGAAACTTCCAGATTGTTCTCAGTGTAACAGACATTCATGATTGGCTCTTGCTGGGTAGCTGGGCGGGACAACATGACAGCAACAACCAATGGCATGTGAGCCCATAGTCTGACAGCAAAAGTAAACACATTTGTTTTGATTTGGCTAACCAGCTCCCTGTGCTAACCATTCTACAAAAGGCGAGGTGTTATTTTAAACAAACATTTAAGGTGAAAGGATTTGGTGAGAAATTATTTTGACCAACAGATATTTACGTGTAGTCGTTTTCTATAAGCAATGCGCTGCATCAGCTAATATCCTTACTGTTAGTTCACGCAGTAGCTAGCAGCTAACGTTAGTTAAATAACTACGGTTAGGGCTAATTTATGTAACTATAGTTTCCTGTCTTTCTGACACTACTGAGAATGAATGTATCATCATGAATGTAACTTGTCGTGGACACTGACCTTTCAGGCTAACTATCTACACCACATACGTCAGCGAATGTCAACACAACCTTATCGCTTCCTTTCCTGCTTGTGTCTTTGTATAGATGCCAACAGCAGTTATTGCTCATAGCGATAACTAGCATCTGAAGAATACTAAAGATGATGTCAGCATTAGCTAGGTACAAGTGACGAAGCCAAGACACCAGCATCCTGCAATGGCTGAGAATGGTATGCTGAGTCCAGTGAAAGGGCAGGCTGGCTCGTCAGGCCACTGCGGCCGTCAAACCTACAGAAGTTCTGCCCACTTCCGGAGCTTGTTGGACGGGTTGCTAGCTCTGAGGCAAAGTGGCATCCTGTTTGATGTGGTGCTACTGGTTGAGGGTCGACCTATCCAAGCCCACCGTATCCTTCTGGCAGCCTCCTGTGATTACTTCAGGTAACAGCTATAATAGGCCTGCTTCCTGCCTTTTGACTCTCTACTTTTCATCAAAATAAGTAACTAATGGGGTTCCGGACAGCTCAGTTGGTAGTGCATGAGAGTCTCAGGGTCGTGGGTTCGATCTTCACATAGTGTCAAGTACCTTTGGATAAAAGCATCTGCTAACTGACTGTAATGTTATGTAATGAAATCTTTATCTCTCAGTATAAGCTAGTTCAGGGCATATTGTTTCTCCATTAGGGGGATGTTTGCTAGAGGGCTTCGGGAGACACAGCAGATGGAGATCCCAGTGCATGGGGTGACCTACATGGCCATGACAAAACTACTTGATTTCATCTACACCTCAGAGATTGAGTTAGACCTGGACAATGTGCAGGAAGTCCTGGTTGCTGCCACTTTGGTACAGGTAGGCTATTCACTGCTCCCCTTGTGCCTGTTTATTCAAGATGTTCCTTTTTTGAAGTCAGCTAACTCGTAACCCTTTGTGTTTTATAGATTGAGGATGTCATTACTTTCTGCTGTGACTTCCTCTTCTCCTGGCTGGATGACAGCAACATTTTAGAGGTGCATAAACTAGCTGATCTGTATGGGCTGCAGCAACTTGATTCCAAGATCCACTCCTACATCCTCAAGAACATCCAGACATTGTCTCAAACTGAGGTCTACCGACAGCTCCCCCCAGATAAAGTCTTCAGTGTGCTGTGCAGCAATGAGCTTGAGGTGAACAGTGAGAATGAGGTGTATGAGGCAGCACTTCACTACCACTACAGCCCCGAGCAGGTGGAGACAGACCAGGTGTGCTTGCAGGTAGGTTTGCATGTCTTACTCATATCACCAGCTCCATCAGATTCTATCACTATTCACTGGGCAAAGAGGGAACCATTTAATCTGACTATATACCTGTTTTTTTTTAAGATACTGGCAATCTGCTTCCAATAAAATCCTGTTATACTTTATTCAACAATTCCCCAGTGAACCACATTTGCTGGGCTAGAGAGAAAGGGGTAATATGGTCCAGTGTCGTGTTTAGTCAGCGTGAGACACAGTAATGTCTCAGCAGAACTCATCTAATTTAAACGCATTACAAAAGTAGCATGTAGTGAATAAGTGTAGATGTACCACTTGTACCACAGAGCGTGAGATGTAATTCGTCAGAGCCAACCCATTTGTGAAAGAGAGGTGTGTTATTGCACACTATATAACTTAATGTCTACCCTAATCACATCCAGCTCATTCCTTATCTTTCTGTCTCAAAGGACAATCTGAAGATGCTTGAAGCTGTGCGTTTCTGCCTGATAGAGAAACAAGTGTTGCAAAGGCTGTATGGGAGGCTGAAGCAGTGCCCTCTAAAGGAGTCTGTTGCAGCTGCCCTGAACTACCATGAGCAGGAGATCTGGCAGCCTGTCCTCCAGGGTCCTCTCACCCAGCTGCGGTCCAGCTTCCGCTGCATCTTGGGCTTTGGGGGGATGTTAACTGCGGGCTCCCTGACTCACAGCAACGACGTGTTTCAGGTGTTCCACCCAAGCTGGGGGCAGTGGAGGACTCTTAGTCCAGCTCCGGCCTCCCGAATGTCCAACCAGGGTATCGCTGTGCTCAACAACTTTGTCTATCTTATTGGGGGAGACAAGAACACCACTGGATGTCATGCAGAGACATGCTGCTGGAGGTGAGATCCCACAGCTTTGGTTATGTTTATTCGAACAAACCCAGATCTGAACTGTTGGTGTGGTCAGACTGTCTTCTGTACCCTTTAGTGTATTTTCACAATTCAATTTCAAGTGATGTTACTGAGGATGCAAAACAAACATGTCGTGCATTATTTAACTCCAAACTAGTCAACAGATTTGTTTTATTCTGATAGCATCCTCCATGTTGCTCCTTCTGGTTGGGCTGATTTGATTTGATGTGTAATTTGTGGGCAAATGTGCTTACTGCTGATTGAATTTCTGAAGAGGCCGGCAGAGAAGTCATATTTCTATCAGATTGCTCTGAAACGTGTTTGTTCTCCTCAGATACGACCCTCGTCACAACAGCTGGTGCTTTATCAAGCCTCTGCAACAGCAGCATGCCGACCACTGTGTCTGTGTGGTGGGCGGCCATATATATGCCATTGGAGGACGGGACTACAGAAATGAACTCAACTCAGTAGAGCGCTATGACCCGCACACTAACACATGGGAATATGTAGCTCCCCTCAAAAGAGAGGTATGAGAATAGAAATTGTGTTGAGATGGAAGTATGTATATATGGTGCATATTATTTTTTTGTTTTATTTTGTTTGATTGTTTTTGTTTTTTCTTTTATTTATATGTGTATTTATATATAAACATATGCATGCAATTCCCCTATGGTCCACATGATGGTGCTACATATCCACTGACGTATTATTGATCCAAGTGCATTCCCCTTATAGGCATTGCTGCAGGGTAGCAGTGATAAGGGAACATTTCCCTTTTCATAAAGATATTTCATAGATTTCTTTGAATACTAGTCTAGCCCTCCCTCTAGGTTTATGCCCATGCTGGAGCAGTGGTGGAAGGGAAGATCTATATTACATGTGGACGCCGAGGAATGACATACCTGAGAGAGACCTATTGTTTCGACCCTGCTGCCAGCCAGTGGATGGCGTGTGCAGAGGGGCCTGTGGAGCGGGCATGGCATGGCATGGCTTCTGCTAACGGACGTGTCTATGTTATTGGTGGAAGCAATGATGAGCGTGGATATCGGCGTGACGTCCTTAAGGTATAATGTCTCTGTTCACCAGTGGTGCTTATTACTGATTGGACTTTCATGTAATGAAGAGTAATACATTTCAACATTTTTCAGGTGGCATGCTTCAACCCAGCAGCTAACTCTTGGTCTCTGGTGAGCCCCCTCCCTGCTGGACATGGAGAACCAGGCATGGCTATGTTGGACAATCGCATCTACGTGCTGGGAGGACGCTCTCATGACAAAGACAAAAGGATGAAATATGTTCATGTGTACAACACCGACACAGATGACTGGGAGAGTGGGACACTATTTGAGGAACGTATATCTGGCTTGGCAGCCTGTGTGGTGCCCATGTGCTCAGCTGTGATTGGCCAGGCGGGAGCAGCAAGCTCGGAGCAGTGTCCCAAGGCCTCATTGGAAAACTTGGACATGGACAACTCGGAGGACTTCAGTGAGGACTAATCTGTTTCTCAACTGCTCAACAGCATTGTTGAACTGAATCTGTGAGGATTGCAGACTGTCAAGCACTTTGTTATTCAGCATATCCAAGTGAAAGTACCTTGGGGATATTTTCCCCACATTTCCGTCACAGCGATTGTGGCAGCATTGTTTCCTCCTTGCATGTTGACCACTTTGAGTGCCTCTGAACCAAAGTGTCAATCAGGGCCTTTAGACACTTTTTAATTATTTCTCTAATATGTGTATTTACCACAGTCCATCCATGAATCCTTGGCCCACTGATGTGTAAATGCTTACATGGCTAACTGCTCATATCTGAGCCCTTAATTTTTCACTGGAGTCACTGGAGCTGTTACTGGAGCTGTTACTGCATCGTTTGTCACAGAGAGAACATTGAAATCTTCAAATCAAATGAAACAGTGAACAATACTGGCTATGCAATAACGTGGTAATATGGAGTCTTGGCTGATCTTGGTTCTTTTAAATATCATTTTTGGTATAGAATTTTATTCCTAAATTTGTTTTAGACTTTGTCATTTGGATTATCAGCTGTCACCTTTTGTAATGGCCATCAAAGCGTTAACAAGCTAGTTAACTGAATTGTCAGATTCTGAGACTGACAGGTAGTCTGTTCACGTTTTGCCAAGCAATTTTGTTCATATCTTAGGCCTGGCAACTACTGGTTATTGGCAAAAACTCCAGTGAAGGTATTAACACACCCTAAGAGTAATCATTAAGTTGTTAATCATTAAGTAATCATATATTTTAACATTGTGCCTTGTTTTGTTGTTACACTCTGAGCCTGTGTTGTGATTTTTGTTTTGTTTTGATGGACATGGGCCTTGGGTATTGTGCCTCTCATATCCAGGTTTATAGTAAAATCCTTGTTACACACAACTGATTATTGTTAGCACCTGAATAACAAGGCACTGGTGCTACATGTTGTAGACCTCACCTCATAATATATGTTGCCATGTCTGTGAATTAGTGGTGGTGAAATATATACATGTATAACTACAGCTGTTTTGACCTTTATTGTCATGAAAGCCAAACCAGTACGGTAATGGTTTTTATTGCTGTCCTCCCATTGGTCTATTACTTTACTATAAGCCATTCCATGGCGTAATCCAAAGAGCACACAAATTGTGTTAGAATATTTGTATTTGCAGAGTTGAGCTAGAGATTATGAGCCCTGCCTTTGCTCTCTGCTTTTGTTTTTTGCCTCAGTTTACTGTTAAGCTGTTTAATACAGACAAGTGACATCCATACCACTATGCATTTCTTTGTCATGGAAAGACTCAGATTCAAAATGTAATTTTTCATATAATGAAAATTATTTCTCAACATAAAATGAAAAAGAATACAAACTATTTATTGGAATGCACTGTCACACATGGGTTCAGGTTATGCAAGTAATTAATCCTATCTGTGGGCATAGTTTGAAATTAAATAAAATTAATAATCTATTGCATTCTTCATGTGTGTACTTCATTTGGGTTCTAGAAAGTGTATTTTGACTTTTACTTCACTAATAATAGCTGTGCTATATGTATGTAATTCAACATAGTTTCATAAATGTAATTGAAAAGAAAATTCCCACAGATCATCGCCCTCCATTTGAACTGTGGCTGACATGCCAGTAACCAAGCAGGCCAGGCTGTGCTGGTTGTTGCCTTGTGCCCTTTATCCCGCCCAGTCTCTACTAGTTCCTCTCCATTTGGCCCTATAGTCCATTGACTTTATGAAGCTTGACTGCTGCTTTCCTCTCGAAGGCTGTTTCATCTACATCTGCCCCCACCCCCTTGCCCAAGTGGGTGCCCCCCCTCTTTGTTCACACTGTTGTGCCGGCCCCTGCCAAGTCATCTGGTGGGGTCTGCTGACACCAGTACTGGACATCTAGGTTCCCCAATCTGCTATGTTTCTGTTTATGTGTCTATAAATAGCTATCTATTCATTCTGAAACTATTACCACCTGGGGGATAGTTAAGACATATGTTGTGCACTTAACTTCACTAGCGGCCTTCACAGACATCTGAGTGCAGGTCGATCTGGTGCTCTTTGCTTGTCCATTATCAGGGCAATTAAAAGCCCTGAATTGCCCATTGGTGTAGTGCTGAGCAGTTTAAACCCAATGCAGTCTTGGATGTGAGTGTCTAGGGAGTTTTACTAAGTGCTCCCTCCCTTGCTCTCATTCTTGCTGTTTCACCAACTGCATAGGGCTGCATATGGTGAGCCCGAGCCCAACTTGTCAAGGGCAATAAGTCAATAAAGTGGAAAGAAGGTTAAGAGTCAATTGTGGGGGTAGATCTGCACTTGAAAAGGCTCCTCTTCACCATTTGATATATTGATATATTCCTCCTGGGTGTGCTGGCCTCTGTACTTTCATCCGGTGACACAGCTCAGCTTTACATTGCATTACATTTTAGCCATTTGGCTGATGCTCCTCTCCAAAGTGACTTAGTCAAGTGTGCCACGATAATGAAACATAAATTCATACTTACTTGTCATTAGTAATAATTTACTCTGGCCTGCAGATCATGTATTTAACATGCTGATGATCAAATAGCATTACCATAGCACACATACCAGAGGTGCAGATGTTCTATAAAATGAAACTTCATCCAACCTTAAATTTTACATTTGTCAAGCACAACTCTCCTCTACATTTTGAAGATGCTTCATCTAAACTTTTGCAACCTGTGTGATTATTGTTTTTTTTTTGCCGTAGCTGAAATTGTGCACAATATAGTATTTTACACGAAGCAGTTGTTTACCAAGTGTTGTGTCTTTGTCTGGTAAGTTATGTGAGTGGAGAAGATGGGGACAAATCTCTTTCCTCGGGGTTACTCAACCCCAAGTAGTATCCTGGAGCAGTATTCCAACTTCCCATCTCACTTCAAGGTCATTTTATTTACTGGATCTCATAAAAGAACTGGCTTCGGTACAATATAATCACTCAGAATTTGAACTTCATTACATTGACCCACCTCTAATCAGCAATGACCAGAACGACTCAGCGTGATGAAGCAGTGCAGAAACCTATTCAGATCTCCATTCTCATTCATGGTGTGCATCATAGATCAGCTGGACATATGGCTGTAATGGCCCAAGAAGCCTATAAACTAATGAATTTGCGTTGAATTAAAGCCCACACCACACCAGAATTGTTCC
>CABFOQ010036340.1:34463-46837 GCA_900660455.1 Gephyroberyx darwinii
TGGGGGTGATGAGCACAGCCCTGTGTTTTTCAGTTGTGAAAGGGAGCCAACAGCCCTCCATTTTCATGCTGTTTAAAGCTCATTGTGATGGAGAACGATAGCCATGCGTTGTTTTGTGATGCCAGTGGGTAAACCTCAGCAGGTGAGGCCTTTCCCCCTACCAGTCACAATTACACAAAGTCTTTAATGCATGCAGGGTCAGTCGAGACTAGTGTGGTCCTCGTTAGATCAACAAAGAGGAAATACAAACAAACTCAACCACAGGATGTATTGGTTTTCAGAGCTAGCCAGGCATCAGGCATTCAAATGTATACTGTAGTGTATGTGTACTGCTCATGTTTTGAATGCTATTGCCAAACACAAAGGAAACATCAAAATCATTGCAACTTTTAGGTTTTTATTTTCAGATCACATCACAATTTCAAGCACACTGATGTTTTTAGTTTTTAGTCTTTGTTGTTTTTTTGTTTTTTTTACAAAAATAATATTTAAACTTAAGATAAACTTAAATTCAAATACAAAATAAATAGACAATTCAACAATAAGACAACTCATTAGCACGACATATGGCACTTCACTTTACTTTCACTTAGCACTGGAGGCTGAATCCTTCCTTGACAGCAACAGTCAGCAGTCAGATGTGACTGCTTCCTTACTTCTTTTCATCTGTCAGTTTTTCCGTTCTTGACACAGGCCTCTGGCTCTTGTCTGGGCATGCATTCTCATAGCTGTGAGCACTGGATCAATATTCTGGCAAGATGGTGCAGCAGCATCTATAAAGTCACTCTCAGTCAGTAGTTTCTCCTCAACATTCCTTCACCAGCAGGAATAGGAGAATAGCGGATACTGGCTCCATTCGGCCACGTTGCCATGGTGATAGCCATGGTGCACAGCTTGTGTGGTGTAGTCAGCGGTCAGGTGGTGAGGAGGAGGATACTGGGCAGGGCTGGGGCCACTCCACTGACCCAGGGGCTGCTCGGCACTGTAGGGGTTGTAGATGTGGTGGCCAAGCACCCCTGGTTTGCTGGCCTGGGCCATGCTCATGTTGAGCACCCCAGTGTAGTCCTGGTGGCCTGGAAGGTGCTGGGGGCCACAGGGAGACGGTCCAATCTCATGCGTACGGGACTTTGAAGAATCGTGATCAGGGACAGTCGCAACATCAGGGACCCTAGACTCAAAGCTGGTGCGTCCTGATCCTCCATTACTGCTGCCGATGCTGGAGGAGGGAGACGGAGACTTTCCATATTCATGGAACCTGAAAAGCAAAGGGAATATTGTTAATGTTTTGTGGGTGGCATGTTTAGTATGACAAAATTAAGTTCTTCTATGCAGAGGATGTGTACAACTTTGGTAGTCCTCACCTGTAAGGCTGGTATGAAGCTGGTGCAGGCACAAGCTGCTCTGTGTTGTACATGTCCCTGGTGTCTGTTTCAGTAGGGGATTCTGTCCTGGCACTGTGCTCCCTCTCAGCAGCCCAAGGGGAGTAACGCTCCTCCTTCACCGCATCAACCTCTTTCCTTTTCGGCGGGTCTCCTTCCTCCCCCTCGTAACCCTCGTATGATGACCGGCAGAAATCTGAAAAACACAGATCATCGGATCAAATTACAGCACAGAACACAACAGCACTAGAAACATCAGCATCAGGAGTAGAGTCTTGAGTCAATACCTGGAGGGCTGTCCTCCTCAGACTCTCTGTTCAGAACACCTGTCGTCTTGGCTCGCTTTTCAGGGCAGGCTGGGCTCTTGTTTGCACGCCTACAGAGAAACATCAGGTTCATTAAAGCAATACTCAATGCATTACTAAATACTGTCAAGTGTCAAGAAAACAGTCTGTGAGGAGTACTACTACCACGCTTACCTTTTTGAATTAGTTCCTTCATCTCGGAAACCTTTTGCAAAAGGGTTGTGGTCGATCTTCAGCTTTGTTATCTGGGGGAAAACGTCAAATAGGTTAAAATCTCAGTATTGTGCGATTTCCTTGACACTAGCTGCAACAGTGAAAAGGAGACTGACCTTAGTGTTCTGGTAGGCAGTGACTGCTGTGAAGGAGGTCTCAGGGAAGGTGAAGGTCTGGAAGACACTCCAGCGGACGCTGAAGAGATCATCTGCCTGAATGATGTGGAAGCGCGGGTGGTAGCGATGCATGGAGTGCAAAATGATCTGGAGAGGAAGAATGTATTAATAAAAATCAAATCAAGGATCTAAACTACCCACTATCCTTTAAAAAGTACCATCCTTTGTTTTAGTTTGTTGCCATCAATCACTTTCTTTATATGTAGATCTCATTTGGAACTGAGCGGTCCATTCTGATTAATCTTACTTACATGGCCATGCTGGTCCAACGTATTGTTGGTGAGCTTGAGCTTCAGGAAGGAGATAGATTGCTTCATCCAGTGGCTCCCTAGGGCTGGGGAGTCTGGGTGGAGGTAGGTCCTGCAGGGAGGCTGGGGCTCTGCTTTTCCTGCCACCTCCCACTTCTCTTTATTCCACTGGAAGGAGACAGAAAGTCAAAGCATCATTAGGCTAATCTGTCATACAAAGGTGATTTACAGAGGAGCACCGTCTTCCCTTCCCACAGTGCAAGGGGCCGGTAGAGTGGAGAGTGATGGCTGGCCTACACCACCCACAGAGATAGGGGGGTAGTACAGTGGGCTCCCAGCAGGGGATAGAAAAACAGGAAGAGATAACACCCTTTGATGTACAATGTCAGGGGAGGGGGTGATAAACAGACGATGGGGTTGAGTCTTGTCTGGGGATACTGCTCAGGGAAATCTGTGGCCAATGCCATGGTTGCTTGATAAAAATCAAGGCTAACATTTTGATAGTTTTTACTTTTTCCGCTGTGTGGTAGGAAATAAAAGATGCTCCTTCACTTAAATCATTAAAACCAAGATGATTTTCTGATCTGATTCATTCATTCATTGAATGATAAATCACTGCTCTCTTACCTTATACCTGAAGCCATCCTCGGGGACCATGTCAACCAACAAGATGTACTTGGCACATGGAATCAGGCCGGCAAGATTAATTTTACAATGTGGAAACATTCTCCTGAAAAATACAAGTGTTCATGAGTGTTCAATACAATATCCCTTTCAAACAATCAAATACACAAAACAATCACAGTGACATTAGACACTAGAGTAGCTGTCCAACATTTTTAACTGCCTTGTGTATTCAGGCTTGTCTTACCTTCCCGGTTTAGTGATGATCATCTCTGTTCCTATTTCATGAAAGGTCTTCCAAAGGTCACTGTCCTCCAGAGTCATCCTGATGCTGCCCTGGTGATAGGTATCGGGTCCAGGAGCCATGGAGGATGGAGGTGGGGCGCTGAAGTTGGGCTTCAAGTCTAGTAAAGGAGTAAGAGTTATCATAGCCGTGTTTTAATAACTGTAACATAGCACAAGATCAAGAAGATATTTGACTGGTCTGTGACAAAGAAAAAAAATACACAGCTGTGTTAAGGACTGCAGATGAACCCTTCCCAAACTGACTAGAAAGCTGGGAGCTTTTGATGGAAAATTCAGTGGAAATCCAATGAAGGTTTGACGGCTGAAAAACAGCACTCACCTCTGATGGACTGCATTCTTCAGATTCAGTGATGGCACAGGTAGGGCTTGAAAAGGTTCATGCACGAAGGGCCGACCAGCAATCCAGTTATCAGTGATATCCAAAGTGTCGGTTTAGGTCTAAACTCCCTCTTCGGTCATCTGCCTCGTGTTGTGTAAATCCAGTGATTCGGGGAGGATAAGTGAGGTGGTCTTGTGGCACCAGTTATTTGAGAAATCTTTAGTCCTGCAGTATGAGGTGCCCATGACTTTTAAGGGGAACCGTGGAGTGGGTGGGGTCAAGAGAGCCATTCCCAGGCTTTGAAGTGGCACAATGATGAGTCAATGTCCCACTGTGATTGGAGGGTGCTGGAAATCAAAGAGACTTAACAGAGCCTTGATACGTCCCCACAGGAAGGGGGATGTAGGAAATGCATCTTTATTAACTGCTAAGAGACTTTTAAACAAATATGGACGGGCTTCCTTGATGCAGATCAGGGCTTCCAGCGGCACCAAAATCAGTGTACACATCATTCACACAGACATAACCACACACAAAAACACTGTTTAGTGTGTTCATGCAATATGGTAAAATATCCATTAAAATGAATTTCACCAACAGGAGGAGGTACATTCAAGTAAGATAGTCCATTGTATTTCACGTTAAAAATTATAAAGGAGTCTTAATAGTCTTAATAGCTTAATAGCTTAATTAATTAATTGTCTAGTATTTTCTAGAGTTTGATGAATCATAATTCATAATTTTCACAGCATAATTCTCACAGCTATTGTACAAATTCATTATAATGGCCTGGAATTGCATAAAATGCTAGACATTTTAACACTTTCTAAAATCAAACATCACCTTTGCACTTTTCTAAATGTCTCAGCTTTGGCCTCTTTCCCATCATAGAGATTGAGAAGTGGGTGGGAAACTCTGTGTAAACCCATAATGGTGTGATGATAACTTGCAGTCTTTCTCCAGGTACGTTTTACCTGGGGGCATCTTCCGATGGCTGCAGAGCTGCCGGCAGCGGGGGTTGTGTATTGGGGTGTCTAGACAGGCCCGTGCTCTGATGGATAATCTCATTAGGCTAGTTTCCCCTGAAGGACCTAGTTTCTGCATGTGGGGAAAGCCAGTGTATAGGCTGGCAATTAACAGCCAGTTAGCACCACAAGCCCAAGTCAGCCTTGAATGGGACAGGAGGGAGAGAGAATAAAGACCTGCCACAACAACCCAACCATCCTCCCACTTATCCACATCCGGGCAAATCCACGAGTGTCATTCATAGGCTGTCTCCGCCTGTATCATACCCTGTTACCACAGGCGAAACAAATGCTAAACACTACAGGTATTAGCATAGAGGACGTGCTTCCACAATAATTGAACCAAGTTGCCATTCTTCTCTCCATTGAGGTTGACGTCAAAATTTGAATGGACTTTCACGTCTCGTGGCCCCAACATCTCCACTCAAATCTCATTGTATTCTCATGTTTGCATATTGCATACAATACCTTCTGTCATCCCAGTTCTCTTAACAACCACACACAGTGGCATATTTTGCTGCTTGTGTGTGAGCAACTGTATGGATAGCAGCTCAGTTACTACAACCTAAAATCTATGAAAGCAGAGTTTTACTTCAACAGCTAATTTCGCAACATAACAAAAATACTGACAAATGTTGTGAGCCCTGAACAGCTATCTGAGAAATTGGCAGTTAAGTGGGCATAAAGAGATGTTTACAACTAGAGAGTTGTGCCTGTGAAAACATTGATTAGTGTGTTTAAAGGTCCTGTGTTGGGTCGATGTAGAATGTAAAAGATAATGGTGTAGTGGTAATAATGGTGCCATCAAGAGGATGCTCTGTACCATTTAGTGCTGGGGTACAGCTTGAGGTAAATGCAGAAACATTAAAAACGCCGATGCAGGACTTATCCCTAGAGAGCCAGCTTGGTGGCAGAACTTTGTCCTTGAGGAAGTGTGATGTGTGTCCTTATGTGAAACCAATTGTTGTCGAGGGGTTATTAATCACAGGTCCCGCGTTGCTCTCCACACTTAGCACTTCTGAGTGAGCTAAAACTCTTATTCCCAGGCACTTCCGAGCGGTCTCTTCTCAAGGTCTGGAGAGCCCCCTTAAACCCTTTCACAAGGAGAGAGATCACACAGCTCTTTGGGTTCTTAGAGGATAGTCAAAGAAATGCAGAGATTATGATGATAAATCCTCAGAAGATTACTCATCCGGCTTTAACAGTCTATCGTGAGTGTGTCAGTGTCAGAGCTGAGGTGTACATTTCAGCAGCGGCAGTGTCAATCCCATTACGCACGGGGTGACAGGTGTGATCGCTAAGGCTTCAGTACGTGGCCTCGGGGTCAAAGGCCAGGGCCACAGAGGCATGACAGGGACCACTGTTGTATGTAACAGCTAGCTTCAGGGGATTTGGACTTGGATAACACATCAGGGAGATAGCACTCTGGAGACTGACAGAGACTACTAGAGCAAACGAAAACAAACAAGGCAGATTTTGTCCAAGGCCGTCACTCATTTCCTCCCCTTTACGGATATCAGATGCACTGAGTGGGGCAGTGAGAATATCTTGTCAGATAAATTGTCAAATATATGTATTTAGCTAATTACTAATATGTGCCAGAAGAGTGAATGATAAGGAAAATAACAGGACATTTACAGGACTGACCAGAGATATTCTCAGTTCTAAGCAACGTTATAGTCAGCCGATCTGTCTTTACACTCAGATGAAACCACCATGACTGATTCCTGCACAGGGCTTTTTACCTGAGTCCGTTGTGGGTCGACTGGGAGACTCCCTGTGTCTGCTCACCGATCGCCTTCCATCGGTGATGTTCTACCTCCCAGGTGTCAGTCTTTGGCCATTTGCTTTAACTGCACAGATCCCCTTGTGCTCAATAGTTAACAGCTGCCAATACACAGCCAGGTCCCAAGGATCAGACGGCTCTCTAGCAGCCCAATAAAGAGCCCCTGGAGTGGACTGACGAGAAATCTCACACCTTTCGCTCACATTAACCATGCAGCATGCCCTTTTGATGCTTAATTGGCCACTTGGAGGGGTTTGTAGAGGTAGTGGCCACTGGCTGGAAACAACCTGATGGCACAGGAGACCCAACAATCAGACATCATAGGAGAAATTACCTGACAACAGGTCCATCACAATTTCAATTTCTCTGCTTTTTACGACTGTGCAGCCCCATGTCTAACCGTCTATTAATCTATTGGTGCAGCACAGCATTTGATTCTGAAGGTGTGCATACAAATAATGTGGCAACAATAACCTAAGCATGAATTATTGAGCTCACAAGATGAAATCACAAGGTATACTGGCTGGAGTTCGCTCAACAGTGAGGTTCCTAATTAATTTGAATCAAATGTTTTATTATATTGTTTTAGATTTAATTCAGACTTTGCAGAGTGGATAAAAACATATTTTTAATGGTAGAAATTAGAAATAGAGTGTTAAATTCCCTCTTTAAATTAGGAGTGACAGTGATCTCACATGCTCGAACTAGGGGTTGGGTGAGCACACATTTGGTCTACCACATAAGAAAACAAACCTCAAATCAAGCTTGCCTGGCAAAGGGGCAAATGACAATTTCACAGCACTTCATAAGAAACTCCTGGAAGTTGCTAATGAAGACTAATGACTTCCCTTGTGCCGGAGACTTCACACCAGAGTGTACAAGCCCTTTGACCACAAAGTCAATGTGGGCAACAGGGTGGTCTGCCGGCTACAGGAGTTAGTGGAGAGAAAAAAAACACGACTGCTCCACAGGGGGGCACGGCCGCTGAAATTAAATGATTTTTCTTTTATTTTCATCTTAGTTCCAAAAACAGCTAAGGGGAGGATCAAATCTATATAATCTGCTACAGGTTATGATACAAAAATGAATCAGGTTTGTTTCATCTTGACACAAGTTTGGATATTATCTGCATTTTATTTCCAGTCAACAGAGAATTCATTGTCAGGAGCAAATCTTAAGCATGAGCTGGTTGGGGTGATACTGGTGGAGTTTAAACAACATAGTTCTCAGTCTCATGGGCCACGTACACACTGAAGCTACATTTGCTTGTCACTGCTAAAACCTGGAAGTGTGTACACGGCTGTGGTGACAAAAACTACTGCTATGAACGATTTAGTGTGAGTGAAGCTCAGTCCACCTCCCTCCTATATGCAAGTCTTCTGAGAGTCCTGTCGACATGCGGACGTCCCAACTGGTCCACGTCGCACCACTTTTTGTTGGAAGGAAACCCAAAGTTCATTAACCTATTTGTTGCCTTGTAATAATATAAACACCTTGTTGAATTGTGAATGCTTTTTTTTGACAGAATGAAATCAGGACACACAGTCACTTGGTGATACCAGAGCATCCGTGGACTAAAGCTCAGTCTAATGGAACTGAAATGGAAATGCTGTTGTGCAGTCATGCCTGAAACTGTAAGAATCTGTATAATATTGTGATAATTGAAGCCTGGCTCATGCATGCCAGACTGCCTATAGTGTTGCTTTTCATGATTACAAGCCTAAATGAATCGAGGCATTTCAAAACATAATAAAAACCTCAGGTCTGGGCAAATAAAATCTGCATCCAAAGTTTTATTTTCTTGGCCCTAAATTACTTTCCTTTGACAGCACTAACTTTTATTGCCTATACTAGTTCTGACTATATCTGACATTCTAGTTTTGTTAAGAGAAGTAAAATTGGCACTTCAACACTTTCAGTGACTACCAAATCTATAGTGCATTATGGACATTCAGAATGAATTCACTCATAATGCCTTTTGACCATGTTTATGAAAACACACAATGCTTACTGTTGCACATCAGCACATCATTCACTTTCTGACAAGGGTTAGAATGTATTATAAAAACCTGTTATAAACATTTCTATTGTATTAAAATGATCCATGCAGTGTCATAAGTGATGTATAAACATATGCACTGTGCTGAGTAAAGTGAAATGCATAATAAAGCATTTTAAATAAAGCATGCAACAGCATTAAGTTATCATTGTTGTGCATGTAAAATAAGCCATAAAAAAACAAGTGAGTGATTGATAACTTCTAAATATACAGTCAAACATTTGCAAGACACTTGTAATTATAATTAATTTTATATCTATAATGTGTTATGAATGCTGATATGATGCACCTGTACGCATTATGTGTTCATAGACGCATGGCCATGAGCATTATACTTCCTTATAATGGTAGTCATAGACAGCGTTACCAAACTGACGCATGACTAGTGGATTGAGATTGACAAACTAAAATGTGTTTTAGTACCCCCATAAAGCCTGGGCAGCCCTGGTGAGATTTTTCATTACAAGCTAAAATACAAACTAAGGGGTTTCTGATGCAATCTCGGTAATGCAATTCCTTTCCTAACAACAATCATGGACAAATTACAGTTATCCTTACTTGGACTGCTGATGTCATAGCCATTATCATGCCTTAGTAAATGTACTAAAATTGTAAAATATGTCTGCTTTTATGATCATATCATGTCATATAAAATTACTGGCCTGGACAACTCAGTCGGTACAGCATGAGACAGTCTCAGGGTTATGGGTTTGATCCCCACATAGTGTCAACTATCACCTTTGGATAAAAGTGTCTAAGCTAAATGACTGTAATGTTATTAGTTGAATTAGCAAATCAAGAGCTGATATTATAAAACAAGACCATTTAGAAAAGACAGTTTTGCTGATGAATGCCTTGCATGATGGGTAAGTGAGGGAAAAGAAAACAAAAGAAAAGCATGTGTGATATTTGCCACTGACATTAGTATCTCTGTAACTTCATTAGATTGCACAGAATTAAGTAGGGTCCTTACTTGTTGTCCATCCTCATCTGGAGAGTTATAGGTACAATTCAAATAGTACATTTACTGTGGAAATAGCCGGAGACAAAATGAAGTGACACATCTTACCCAACTCTAAAATAACGCAATAATAGTTATGATACATATATGTAAAAGACGCTTGCAGGGTA
This sequence comes from Gephyroberyx darwinii, assembly GCA_900660455.1. Classification (NCBI taxonomy): domain Eukaryota; kingdom Metazoa; phylum Chordata; class Actinopteri; order Trachichthyiformes; family Trachichthyidae; genus Gephyroberyx; species Gephyroberyx darwinii. Next base: position 44,035 of record CABFOQ010036340.1, read on the forward strand.
AATTTTGTATGCAGTTTTTGAGGGTCATTTAATTAGCACAGAACAGGTACGTGTTTTTCAAATATATTTTTGGTTTGTGACATCTTATATGCATTCAGTCCAAATGTAGAGAACAATTCCCCTCCAGTAGCCTGAGCTAAGGGGACAGAGCAGAACAAAGCCTTGAACCCAGTCACCTGTTAGCCATGATACATTCCCAGAAGCTCTGCAGTAGAATATAAAAGTATCTCACGTCAAAAAAACAACAAAAAAAAAAACTCCCAACAGTTTTGTCAAGGGTGATATTGTTTACAATAATTCATTTGTGTCATTTTTAAAAAGTCTTTTTAGACAGCTGTCAAAAACAATCAGTAAATATCCTTCTTTTATAGAAAACAATCTGTAAAAAAAACATTCTATTGTCTTCCTCTGAGTTAAGCTATAATTTTGACGAATTTACCCAAATGGATGCATTGGAAAGGCATCTGAATTTTAAGGTTTTCTTCGGCCTGTATTTCAATTCCACTGAATTCAGGAAATCAAACAAAAGATCACATTAACAAACTAGTCCTGTAAAGCTTCCTGAGTTGAATGGAATTGAATTGACCATAAACCTTACTTTACGTTCATGTTCACACTCTCACACACACACCTCCCCAGCTTAACGCGATACCAAAACCATTAAAGCCATCATGTTGGAATATGAGTTTTGGAATATGATATGTACAAAAGCTCATTTCTAATAAGTCGAAACCAACTCCCTTTCATTCAGAGCAATGCTGGTGACAGAACTGCTTCCTGGTAAGAACTGTTCCTCTTAGCTACAAATGCACACAAAAGAAAATATATATATATATATAGGACAAAATATTACAAGAAATACAGTGAGTACAAAAATAGCACAAAATTAAGTGACAAATGAAAGACATCCCAAATGTTAAGTGTAAACATATCCAATCTGCTACCGGTTATGAGCCTGTGTGGCACATTAGCCTCACAGAAAAAACTTGAACGCAGCCAATTGTCCTCATTTCACCTTTGTGTCCATTGAAATATGTCGCGTACCAATGCAAGTGCCTTGCAGATTAAATTCTCATGCCTATGTAAATGATCAAAGTGGCTTACAGCAGGTACATGCTGCTGAGCATCTGTCTGGTTTGAAGCACCTCAGATTAGAGATGTAGATTCCTCAAGACAAGGATTTAGCTCCAGCTCAGATTTACAGTTGGCGCACAACATAATAAAAGATGCATAAACAAAGGACTGGATGGCTTAGCAGGCCAGAAGTCTGCATAACAAGATCCAGTATACAGTTGATAAGTTGTTCTTCTACAGCGCTTCCCATTTTCAGTGAGAACATACAGGAAAGCTCTATTAGCTGATGTGTGATACGCATAAATGGCACATTACAGACATGCTGTAAAACTGAAGACATCGCCTGTCATCCACTATCACTGCTGACAACAAGGGCAAAACAGTAACATGACAGGCGAAGAGAATACTGCATTTTCTTGGTTCGAGAGTGCCTTTTTTGCCTTTTTTTTTTTAATAATTAGGATTTCTAAATGTACGAGAGAACAATTGCATCAACAAAGACACATTAGCTGCAGCGACATGTACCATTCCATTATTTTAAGACAGGGGCACAAGGGTTTGGCAAAATCAGGCCAAGCTTTGAGGCGTGGCCTGGCGTTGTTCAGTTTCAGCAGTGCTCTGAAAGCGGGGACATGAGGCTGTCGGAGCCTCAGATGTCCATGTAATCGTCCTCCTCGTCAGACTCGCTCTCCAGAGAGGACTCCTGACTTGATGTCTCCTGCACCTCCAGGGCTGGCTGGCTCAGAGTGTCCTTCTTGACTGTGGCTGCAGACTGAGAAGATAGGATGACGTTCTGTAAAGGAAGAAACAGCAGGGGGCACTGTTAAGACTCAAAGGTTCAACTAATGGGAGGAGAGAAGTTGAGAGTGCACGTGGTTGTGTATCACACAGACACAGAATTCACATTCAGAGGCAGACAGTCTACCTTAAGTCTCTGTTTGGTTTCTTCTGAGATGCTGCCTTTGGGGGAGAGCAGTGTGGGCGTGGGTGGTGTTACTGTGATCTCTGGTGGGAACTTGGTAACCGTGGAAGGAATGAAAAGCTTTGGTATGTTGGGTGGGACACGAGAACGGATACGGTTGGGGTCTGGAAGCTTGGACTGCTCATTGCTGGCATACTGCTGCTGGTCTGATAGAGGAAGACAGATGATATGAGAGGGCCATGTCTAAATATCAGATATTAAGTATATGAAGTTACTGAAAATTCTACAATTAGATTATTTTGGCCTTTCAGCATCACTGGACCATGGTTAGTGGAAAAGGACAGAAAACATGGTAGAGGGATGACAAGTGACACAGTCCATGTACATTGCATGCCCCTTATTTAACAATGAAATACCATTAATTTAACCCATTTATCCCCTGTCACTGTTTTCCGCTCCTCCTTTAATCCTTTAATTCTTACCTGGGCAAGGCTGTGTGGTGCTACATGTGGCAGGCTCCTCTTGGTACCAGCCTGTTGCAGTTTCCTGCCCTTGGGATACAGTGGCCAGTTTCATTTGTTGACAAAGGTGAGATTCCTGCTGTCTGTACGACAATCCCTCTGAGGGCTCGTCTCGCTCCTCTGGACAACACACACAGTCACAGTGCATCAATGCAATACACCTGGGACGTGGCACATCTTACACTATACTGTCAACATAGGGCGTACTCACACTAGGCCCGGTTGGCTTGAACCGTGCCGGAGCACGATTGCCCCCCCTCCCCACTCCCCCGCTGGCCTGCGCTCA
>CABFOQ010036342.1:0-32721 GCA_900660455.1 Gephyroberyx darwinii
GCATGCTGGTGTCCAGACCCTTGCATGCAGTTGGGTGATGAGGAAAACCTGGGAAGGTCTTCATCCTTTGAGGGAGACTGGAGTGTGGCTTTACTAGATTTCATTACTTCTATTGCAACAAACACTGCCAGTTTTGTAGGATTTTGCATGAATCCCTTACTTTGAAGCCAGAGTGACATTTCAAATCTCAAGCAAGCAAATATCAGTGTTTCTAAAGGTGGTGTTATAAACTGCGAGCCACAGCCATCATCTTATCAGCAGCGCTCCTCATGGCTAGTATTGGCTAGCTTATTGCCACCATAGGCTCACAGCGGATATGAGCAGACAGTTTAGAGTAAAGTGGTTCGGTGCTTTGGCAAGTGCTACTTCTGTCTGTTCAGGGAGCTCCAGCATGTCAATATTGGCATATCAGCAGGGTTTATTACAGTGGAAACTGGTGTTGTTAATGAAATGAGCTGGGTACAGCTGCAAATGGGGGTTGTTGGAGGCTGATGTTAGGACGAGGTGAGGAATGGTGATGGAGTCTGTGTGTGTGTGTGTGTGTGTGTTCCTGTTCTTCTATCCTTATGAGGACATTTTTGCAAAGTGAAGTCTTGGCCAGTCCTCACTAGGATTTGGGTTTGGGGTAAGGGTATGGGTTAAAACTGCACTAGGCAACTTTGCACGCTTACTGTTCCACACGTCAGCGCTAGGCAACTGAAAATGGGCCAGCCCGGTCAGTCTGTGATGCTTTATACTAAAGGATACTAAAGGGACAAGAGAGGAAACGACTGAAAGTTGGTGAGTCCAGCTTTCTCTGGACGGAGTGCTCACTGCTGTTTAAGAGACCGTTTGAATTTCACTCCTCAATTTAAATTCATCACATACAGTGTGGAGAAGATTTCCCACTAGTGACCAGGATTTAATTTGGGCAAATAACGTGAAACCATGGCATCTCAATGAGTGGGGATGGGATGCTCTTCTCTGTTGTAGCCACAAAAAAAGTAGCAAAATATCAAGATTTCCAGTGCAGCTACATAGTTTAATACCAGAAATATTTTCAGTCTAAAACATCAATGGTAAACATCAGGAAGTGATGTCAGTCCCTCAGAAGTGAAGAGAAAGGGCTTCTTTTTAGACCCACCATTTGCACTGGCAATCATACAAGGAGAAATTCATTGTAGAAGAGGAAGAAACACCAATTTCTCCACCAACAGCAACCTCAATAGACGATAATGCAATGCAGCCATGACTGGAAACTCTCGCTCTTGCTGTTACTATTACTATCACTTTTGCTCTCTCCACCAACATGCAAAGTGCAACTGGATGGCTTGATGCAACAAGTTGAGGCACGTTCTCTGGGTGAAGTCAAAGTCATTCTAGGAAACGTAGGAAATCACTAATTGAAGAAGTAGATGAAGCAGGTATCTGAGGGTGGAATTTTAGTTTAGAGTTGGGGAATGAATGTAGACACTGCAAGGTACTCGCAAGTGTAGTAATACAAACGTGTGCGTATTTGTGTGTGTGTGTCTGTGGTTACCGTACAGCTCCAACTTCTAATCCTGCGGTATTCTCCCATATCCTACTGTTGCAGAGGTGATATCAGGTCACATGGAGGGCCTGCTCAGCTCCTACTCAGGGTCTCTACCTCCACCTCAACAGCAGCTGGTGGCCATGGAGCAGAGCAGCTACAGCACAGACCCCTTCCAGCAGGGTCTCACCCCACCGCAGATGCCCGGTGACCACATGAACCCTTATGGTGAGTACCAAGCTCAGTAATAATTACAATAAACTTTACTCAGGTTGACTGCTAGTTCTTTTTGCATTGAGTCGTGCATGTCATGCCCCGTGTTCTCCTGGGTTTCCTCCCAGGAGTCTTTGGATAAAAATGTTCAGCTAATAGTATATTTTATATGATATCTGGGTTGCATACAACCACCTATGTCCATGCCATCTTTAAGTGTGCTCTGATCAGTAATTTGCTTCTCTCTGAGCTACCACCATGTCTGTATCCTCAACCTATCACTGTTGGTCTTAAACACTATAACACCCCCAGCGTCCCATCTATGTGCACCCCATTCCCCTTTTATCGTCTGTGAAGGGGATCAGCCAATAACACCTGGCAGCCGATTAAAAATGTATGGCCCATTAAGTTGTCATCACTTGGATCCAGTGTGCCTGATAAAGCTAGTGACAGCCCATCCACCTCACTGCAATTAAACATTTGGACATTTGGAGAACATAGTGTGTGTGCACGTACACACACACACACACACACACACACAAAGGGCCTGGTTGTAACACTGTGTTCTCTGTTTGTCTGCCATATTTATTGGAGCTTTGTGCAGACAGACCTTTGATTGAGATGCCGATAGGTGCAATTAGAGCCAAATCATGCCACATGCCTCCCATTAACAGAGCCAAGCTCATTTTGTGTTATTGCCACAACCCAGTTATTATGTCATTTCAATTTGTTATTGGGATGTTGTTGCAAGGGCTTATTTCTGCAAGAGCTACTCCCTCTCTTATTATAAAACTAGTTCACATATCACCATAGACACCATAGATAGTTATTTTTGACTTTTTCTTTTCAGGTAACGATTCCATTTTCCATGACATCGACAGCGACACGTCCCTGACAAGTCTGAGCGACTGCTTCATGGCTGCAGATGTGGGCTCCTTGCAGGCTCGGGTGGGGAACCCCATCGACCGCCTCTACTCGATGCAGAGCTCCTACTTTGCTTCCTGAAAGCCCACCGTCACTGTCCTACAGTCCTATTCCACCCGCCACACTGGTTTTCCAGGCCACGGGTGGGGAGTACACAACTGTACAGCCATTAAACACAGAAGATACAGGCTTGTCCTGTAGGAAAATAATGAGACACCAGGGAAATAAACTGTCATTCAAAAGCGAATCCTCCCAAATAAACCTGACTGACCTCCACTAGCCAAAGGAAAGAGCAAACTTGAAACTAAAACTGGGCTCCTCCTTCGATCTGTATCAAAGAGAATTGGGAGCTGAAACTTTTCTACAGGGTTCATTGTGATGTTGGAGAGATAGCTGTAAAATCTTTGTTTCAAGAAGGTGGTTCTTCTCAAAAAAGACTTAGGTGTCGATGTGTTACATTTGTACAGATAATGCAATGGAAAAGTTATTTAACTGTATAAAAAGTGGGAAGTCTGCCCTTAAATTCAAGTCACTTATCATTGGAAATCTTGACCAAACGGCGTGTATAGTGGATGACAGGCCAACTCTTCTGCATGTGTTCACACTTTGCGACACAGTGAATCTACTTTTCCTAAAAACATAGACAAAGTGACATGCAGTGTGCAACACCTTATTAGATATCATCTTACAGTAGTTACATTGATAAATTTTGATGTCTTTCTTCATGGACACTACAATAAGCAAATAGTTTCAAGGATCTAATTTTAGCTATTTATCAAGCTTATTGGATATCAAAGAAAATTTTGTGAGAGGGTGAAAAAATGTTTATCTTTTGCTGACTGTATATATTTTACTGTATGTGTAATCTTCTCCAAAACAAAGCAGTTTTGCATGTTGAAATGGACCGCAATCTATTTATTTATCAACAACATGCTGGTATACGATTGAAAAAGTTCTATTTAAAAAGACAAGGATCCCAATGTAAAGTACAAAAACAAACATTCTAATTCATTGGTTATGTTATTTGATTCTAATATTTATCATAGTAATTTTTGTGGTTTAAATGAGGCTGTAAATCAGTATCACTGTGCTATTTATTTGTCACAAGCTCGTGAGACTTTGTCAAGAGTGCATTTTTAATGCTGAAATTTGCTAAATTACCAAAGTTTGTTGGTATTTCAATTAAAAAATTGCATTCGCTTCAGTTCTATTGTCTTCTTTTGTCCTTGAACATATAACATGAAAAAAAGAAATTCACCATTAAGGGAGTAACAATTCCTTCTCAATATAGAAAAATACACTAATCAATACACCAATCTAATAACCACAAATACAAAACACGTTAATCAGGAATATATTCCAACAAGTGTTGAATAAAAATCCTTCACCAGAAATTATGTTTCTTACAACCTTAGTTCTCATTAAACTACAGAGACTCTCTGAGCTTGATAAGTACCCATATGGGTCTGCAAAGCATTAATAAAAAGGGGAGCACTCCCGTGTGGCATTGCATTATCAAGTCAGGCTAATAGCTTAAAAGCTGACACTCTGGGGGAATGATGGATAAAGAATGAACCTATTCATAAGCCCTAAACTTGCTGACCCTAACCCTTACAGCGCCTGCATACTTGCTCTATCTCTATCAAACATGAAGCAAGCATGGCTTGTTGTTTGGTCTGAAGAGGAGACCGCAGCACTTTTTCAGATATGGGGCGAGGATCACTTAAACAAAAAAATTTAAAAAATTAAAATAAAATTAAAAATAAATAAATACGTTTTCTATTTCTATTGCACAATCATTGTGCATGTCAAAAAAAAATAGATGTACGCATAGAAGAGTATGTTAGAGCATACCTCTCTTAACATTAAGAAGTGTTGTGTGCTGTGCACGATATTTGCCTTTCTGCTCTTATTGTATATCAAGCAATAGTCTCAGCAAAATAAAATTATCCTACAATCATTAAACAGGAGAAGGCTGCAATATGTCAAAATAACAGTGTCACCGGTATCACAATCAACAACATAACATACAAAATCAGTCTCTTTGCAGACGATATACTACTATTTCAAAATCATCAATTCCTACTCAAACATTTCTGACTAATTGGAATAAATCAACTATTTTACCACTGTCTCAGCATTGATGGAACACTTCTCCCTCACCACTGGAAACATCACATATCTATGTATAAAAATATCCCCCAGGCTGTCAATTATTCCAGCTCTACTGTGAAGATGATGATATTACCAAAAAAATTACCTATTCACAATGATCCAAGTCCAACCCACAGCCCTAATTATCACTAAGAAATCAATTTTACTAAATTGGAAAAACAGAAAACAACTCACTCACAGTGGTTAAATCTTTTAATAGAACAGAAAAACAGGCAGACATGCATGTGGAAACACACTTTCACAAATGCACATTCAACATTCAAACATTCAAACAAAAATTAAAGTAAGTGAATAAAATAAAATACAAAATAAAATAGACATAGACCATAGACCCACATAGATCTACATACTTTTTTAATGTATTTATTTTTGGCTTGTTTATTTATTATTATTATTATTACTATGTTAACAGCAATAATAACAATTACTGCTATTGTTGCCATCATCACCATTATTATATGTTACATAATGATTTATTGATCTCTCTTTCCCCTCTTACTCAATTTTCTATTTATTTATTTATTTATTTACTCATTCATCTATTCATTTTCCTAATCATTAACAACACATGACTGACTGCCTGGTTGTTCCTCCTAATACTCTCTACACAAATATCATCAATTTTTCAAAGCACATCCATAGAAATATTTCTGCACCCAAGCTCACTCCACACTGCTGCTTCCCAACAACAATTATTCACCACACATCCTCTCCATGCACATATACTTCTCTCTACCTCTCTGTTTCTTACTTTCCTATTTATCTGTCATTTCTTTGTTGTTGCTCCATATGTACTTGTCTCTGCTACCACTGTTCATCCTTGTAGCCCTTGTTTTCTGTTGTCTTGTCTACACTTAATATTAAAAAAAATAGGAGAAGGCAAGTGCAAGAGGAGCTTTACAAAAATCAAGAACTAACATGATAAACTTTTATGACCAGAAGTCACAATGACTGCCAAAGGTAAATGTATTAAATTCCTCAGTGACAAATTGTGTAACAAAATACTATTTCAATTTCAGTAATAATATTACAGTTACCAATCAGAGAAATAAATTGTTTGTTTTTTGTTGTTACATTTTTTTATCACCTCTTCATATCTCATTTAAATTTAATAAGTCAATCTCCACCCTTGGATTTATTTTCGTCATAAATAAGGACACGTTGCATGCCACACACTAGAATTAAAGATGGATAGGTTTACATTTAACGGCTGGAAGTATTGCCATTACTTTCAAGATGACAAAAGATATTATTGTAAATTGTAAACTATGTACAGCTACTACAAACTAAGCTGGTAGTATTTGGTTATCAGTGACAGAGGCACACACAGGTGAGGTGTTTTGTTTTTTATTTGCAAGGGGAGTAACAGAAAAGTACTATAACGAGTAGTGTAACAAATTAGTTCCCACAAGGAATAATAAGTAAAGTATTACTTTTGAAATGAGTCACAAGTAAAGAGGAACATATAATTTTTTTTTTGAGTAATGAGCCCAACACCGCTGGTAAGTCAGAAAACCATTAGGTCTTGTAAGGGCCTAAAGGTGTTTTTGCAAAGAGGACGAGATGGAATGGTTTGCTGCTGTCAAGAGAGGACTTAAGCAGAGATGAGACTATCAGCATTTTAAAGATATACTTTTCTCTAGAAGATCCTCAACCAAACCGTTAACAACAGCTACATGCTTAGAGCATTCGTGTATTGACAGGTGCAAACATTATTACCCAGGTAAGAGCATACTTATGAGAAACCAAGTTAAGATGCCTGGCCTCCTGTATTAAATGGGTTACTGTGGTGTGGAAACAAACTTTTTATGAGACTTTTTGAGAGCACTCACACAGCAGTATGGGTACATTTTGATGTCAACAAAAACATGGCAGTGAGCAATAACTCTTCATTCATCATTTATTTCCCCTGTATTAGAAGCAAACTACTGGTCAGTCAAAGAGGGTAGCTGGTAGCAGCACCTTTTTCACTTGTTTGCTGGTGGACTGTTTTAGCTGTAGTAGCAGTAGTAGTTAGAATAATAGTAGTAGTAGTAGTAGTAGTAGTAGTAGTAGTATACTTGTTACAAGCACATTATACTCAGTGACTGGGCTTAAGAGCAGACCAGTCTCCAACTGTAATAAAAAAAATCCTGGTAGAACTGTGAACAATTAATTTATTAGAGGAAATGATATGCCTTGAATGTCTCAAATTTCAAAACAAATTGTCAAAAAAATATAAAATCATCTAGTATCTACAAAGATACTTTAAGGGCATTAAAGTATCTTTGTTTTTATTTTAACCGTTTGAATGTATAAGATTTAATAAGACACTTTCTCCAAACAGGGGATTTACCAAAATACTAGATTAGTAGACAAGGGAGAGGAGGAGCAATAAGAGGCCTTATCAATTTCACAGGAAGTCAAGAAAAGGAAAAGGTCAGAATGCAGAGGGGTGAAGAGAGGAAGATAGGAGGAAGAGGTGGAGAGGAATTAGGTAGTGAGAGTGTGGCCAGGGGGGTGTTACACCGTGAGATGTCAGGCAACACCTGGGTAGCTCCATCATCCTGACAGCAGATCAGCTTGGCCTGCTCCACCCACCTCTTTCTCCCCCAACCCCTAGACTAAGATCTATCTTGATAACCAGCTGCCTTTCTCAGACCCACTCGCTCTTTTCTTTTTCCTCTTCCCTCTCATCAATCGCATGAGTACCCAGAGGGCGCAGTTCTAGCAGTTAGCCATAGCTCCCAATTTCTCTTGCCCGCCATTCTGTTGCCACTGGGCAACATCTGGATTAATGTCAGCCGCCACCCTCCAACATACGCATGTGCATATATACACATTTGTATTACTATACTCGTGGTTATCTTCATTAAATGCATTCATTCCCTAACTCTAATTCTAACCTTGACCCTCAACTAACCCGACGCTCCCTATAGGCTGAATAGGCAAATGCCTAGGGGCTCACGAATCCTTTAATTTCTTTTTTCTACTCTCGAAGAAAAACAAAATGTGTTCTTATTTGATACTCCACAGAAAATTGTGCCTAGGGCCTCTAGCAGTGTAGAGCCAAACCTAAACCTAAACCTAACCCTGATTCCTACTTCCTACTTCCTTGTTCCAATGTTGACATTTTAGCCTAACAACACACCCACTGTTATCCAATGAGGGCTTTTCATACTTTTCATTCTCAAAACAAGGCCTAAGCAAGCCCTAGCAAACATTTCGTAGATGCACACATCTCTGTGGATTACTAAACATGGTTTGCCGTCTCAGAAATTTGTCTCGATGTGAGTTGAACAAAAGCAAATGGCATCTAGAGGTTTCAAAATAAGTCATATGTTTTCATATTAATTTCTTCAATAATATGGTGTGAAAATGTATTTCTCAGGTTATTCACGTTATTTGCATTTTAAGACATTGTGAAATTTTATGAAACCAGACCGCCATAAACTAGCATTAACCCTGACCAAAACCTAATCCTAATTGTAATCTTAACCCTAAACCCGAGAACTAATCAAGTAGACCAAAAAGATCGCCTCACTTTGGAGGATTTCCTCATCTTTCTATCTTTTTGAGGATATTGGACCCTCATAATTATAGAATAAAAGAACACACACAAGCACAAACATACACACTACAAACACAACCCTAACACAGTAAAGACTGGCTCTGCAAACACAAATTTGACCCAACAGTTATTGCTATGTGATGTATACTTCAGCCCTCAAACAGCAGATGTGTATGCTTTATTTGGCTCGCTAAACAGTACATGTAGTTCACATAACTCTCGACTCCTTTTCCTGACAGACGGCAACAATATTTACACGCTATGCCACAAATCCTTCCCTCCTCTTTGTATCAGCAATTGTGAACATGAGTGGAATAACCCAATTTGTTCCGCTCCGTCAGCTGGGTGGGTGAAAGACAAACAACCACCTCATTGCCAAACAATCGATCGTAAAGTCATCCGCACACACTGGAGCAGACAAAGCACCCAACAGACGCCTCATCGTTTGGATTCACTCAGGTGGAAGTTACGGAGCGAGACAGCTGTCAGTAGTTTCTGCGCGATGAAACCTGTCACCCAACAACGTTTGGGTTTGCCGTTACTGACAAACGTTTCCCAGGTGATTCAGAGGCCGGCCGGGGTGACACAGTGTGGTTATAACACTCTTCACTGTGGTTCCATGAGTGATGTGTAATAATAATGATTGGAATATTTATTAGAAACATTTCATCCTTAGCCACAACAATAATAATAATAATAATCTTTGTCAGTGTAGTGATTTGTATTTATATAGCATCAAAAAGTGCTTTCCTTAAATTGTTTAATTGAAAATAGAATTATAATAAAATTAAGTAGTCAAAATAAATATGACGGATTAAGTATAAGTGATTTAAAGTGATTTCCCTAAATATGTGTAATGTGACCTACTTTACAAAAAAGAAATCTCCATAAAAAATATATTTTTCCCAGTGCCCACGTCTTATAAATGTTGAAAATAAATTGGGGCCTCCACATTCTTTATATACTAAAATATTTACATATTTTATTATTACATAGCTCTTGTTGTTGTCTTGTTTTTGTCTTATTGTATTGTCGTGACGTCACTGAAAATGGCAGCAGAAGCATTCGGAGTTCCCCTGTTCCCCTAAAAAGTGCCAAATTTGTGGGTTTTTTTACAGTATCTCGCTAGCACATACGGTTTCTTTTTGGCAAATTTTGAAATGATGCATGGGGAATCAGGTGACAACATTTGACATGACTGATACTGAAACAGGAAACATTCAACGATCTCTGGTTGCACCAAAGTGAGCAGAATTCTTTACTTTTTACAGGATCTAGCTGTGACAAATGGTTTAATTTTGGCGGGGTTTTTTTTACATAATGTATGTTAAAAAAACACATGGATGCATGGGGTTCAGAGGGTTAATATATCTAAAGAAAAGAGTATTAGCTCAAGAGTTGATAATTGAGGCACATGACATGCAATTAATCAGAAGAAATCATCAACAGAGAATTTTTTGTTTGACAGGTAGGGATGAGAAAGAGTCCAGGGCAGTCCCTGTGATACAAACCCATTTTCTCAGTCTGTCAATCAAAATAACAGGATCAACTGTGTCTAATGCTGTCAAGCAGTCATAACAGCATATAACAGAGTATGTGCACTTACTTGCGCATTTGTGAGGCATTGAACAAGTTTATACAGCTTCCAGTTTAAACTGATAAAACTGTAAAGCTTAGCCTTATAATTGTAGGATATGGTATCCCTATACAATATTTGTCTCAGACAACCAGGAGCAGAATGGATGAATTAAACCTTGAATGAAAAATGTATATACAAATGTATATATTATTTCAAGTCAAGTGATGAGAATGAAAAGCATATGGAAATTGTAGGTAATAGTATTGTTTTGCAACTATGGTTTTCTTTACCTTTATAACTCTAGTATAAAAGTATGTACTAAAACATTTTCATTTAGGAACAAACCATTTGTCTCTTCATTGCAGGATGATTCTGTACTATAAGGGATTATTTGCAACCCACACATTGCAACACTGAAGTACACTTCCGCTTCTGTCCCACTGCATCCCTCCCACCTTCAAAACAGTTTGCTCCATCTCTCCTTCTGATTGAAAATAAGTATACAGACACGTATGCGTTACAAACAAACTCATTTTGGTTATTAGTAGAAATTAAGATTTATAAATAATTATAAACAACATAATTAAGAAAAGATTACAATTAAGCAACATACATACACACTAACTGCCCTCCTCCTTTTTTCTTTTCTAGATTTAGCATATACAATAATACTACTATTTATACAACATCTTGGGTGATTATAAGGCAGCCTAAAACATGATAGACAATGACAGAAAGCAAAATAATAAGGTGAAAGTCAGGACACGACAGATTCAAACCTAGCTGCCTGACAGACTTGCCCCCATCTTTGTCTCCAGTCAAGTATATGGCATTGTTTTTGGGTACCTGACAGCTGCTTTCTCTTGCTTGGGTTCCTAAGAGGCTTAATGTGTCATTCTGTTGCCTCAGAGACTGTATTGTTGCCTGTGTTGTTTATCAGCATGTAGCTAGTGTCACTTTGTACCCGCTGCCTTTAAGGAATCAATTGTGAAATGCAGTCTGGCAGGTAAATGCTACTTTAGAAGACTCCCCCAACTGTTAATATTTTAGCAGTGAAAATTATATTCGGGGAGAACATCACTAATCATCACTGAAGTGTGTTCTCATGTGTAATCATCATAGTTAGGAAAACAACATTGAGTACTGTTAAGAAGACACTGTGTAAATTATCAGCACTTATCCAAAATGTTAGCTAGCTAGCCAGCTAACTGCAGCTCCCATGCCTTCAAATCAAATCAAAAGTTTAGCTTTATTTATTAAGTGATATGAAGGAACCAACACCATGTGTTCACTAAAATGAAGACAGGGCAAGATTTGAGGCTATCTAACAGCAAGTTAAAACATTGGGACTTTTCACTTGCAGAAAGAGGCATGCCAGCCACTGGCAGCCTTGTAGTGTGTCTGCCTGACAGGCCGAACTGAGGGAAAAAAGGTACCTTGTAGTTTTGGCCCAGTTACTTTAAAAATGTACTCCAGTTATTATTATATTATATTACCTTTTCAAAACTGTAATCAGTAACACAATCCAAGGGATTACTCACACCCAGTAATGTATTCTGATACTTTCAGTTACTTTCAAATTACTTATCCATATTTCATAACATCCACAATCCATATTTAAGGTGTAAAGGTACTGTAAATCTCCCAATAATGAGAGAGCAGCAGGCCATTATTAGAGACGGGCCATTATTTCTGTTGGCAGGTCCACAGTACCTAACAGGGATAGAATTTACCACTCTTTTATGAATTATGCTGCTCAAATTAATACAACTGCCTTTCTAGGCCTATAGCTGAGAAAGGTATAGTCAACTGATGTTAGATAGTACTGCTACTGCTACTACTAATGCAGAGACTTGCTCTTTATTGGAAGTTTAGTATAACTAAGAAAAAAGTTTTCTGGAAATTGATTTCTGGTTTGCATACAAACACATATTTTTTCTGCCACATTTTTAAGAAGTAGACAACCTGTCACTATTTAAATGGCCTTTCAATTTCACTTTAAAGGTATTGCCAGAAGTAATCCTCTTATTTTTAACATGTATCTGTAATTAGAATGCATTATTTTTAGGTAAGGTAACACACATTTTTGTATTTAGAATATATAACAACATTACAAGCATTACTATGCAACCCTGCTAATACCAGCCCATGATAGAGCCTCAATCCTTTGGTCTCAACCTGATCATTCTGGCTCAGACAGCCACAGGAAATCCCCTCTCCAACTGAGCTACACAGATCAAAGACGACATGACTCCAACGACCCTTATAAATTATGTTGTTAGTGTAATATACTAATTGATCTATTAACAAATAAATCAGAATACTAATGATGGTACTTGGATTGATTTATTGTTCCTTATTATTCCCAATTACGGCACTGGGCTCATTAACTTCATGAACACCGCAGAAAGGCTAACATACACATTGCATCACTTTTCATGAATGTGCTATGCAGCTATGATGAAGCACCTGTTCAGGTGTTATGGATGTATAATAAACCAATCTTTACATCAAATGTTACCTAGTACACCGACCTTTAGGAAATGGTACTACACCACTTACTGCATACTTTTCTGAACTAAGTGTAACATTCATTTTGATGGATTTATGGATACTGTTTGTCTTTTAGTACATGACCAGTCTCACAAGTGTCAACCTGCAGGCAGCTTTGCCCTTTCACTGTTCTGTAGATTTCATCTCAGTTACAGGAATGCCAACCCTCACACATGCAATACTCTAGCCGCTCTCATGTAAATTTGAAATACGTATTAAGTATCTCTCCAAGGTGTCCCCCAGGGCTCAACTCTTGGCCCACTGCAGTTGTCAGTGGAGTGTGAGAGCGAATCCGTACGAGACCTTTTGACAGCGAGCCAATTCTTCCCGTCTTATCATTGTGGCAATCTGACATCACAGGTGTGAGCAAAAGAAGCCGTCAATCTTGCCAAGCTGCCACTCAGGCATGATAGACCTCTACCCTGGGGACAACTCTGCTGACATTGCCTCCTAAAGCAGCCCTTCCATTGGCTGACCCCGTGTGAAGTGTAGACATCTTGTTCTCAGCAGAGCTGGGAAAGAAGCTTACTTTCTGCTCAACTTTGTAACCTCCACAACAATCTTCTTGCCTTTAGTCACATTACTACCATACTTTTCCTCACCTAAGAGTTAAATACTCCATCCTAATTGAGTCTATGTCTGAGGCAGATGAATGGCTGCCAGAGGGTAGGTAGTTGTGCACACTCTCCGCATTTGATGTTTGTTTTTTTTAAAACCAATGCTGCCAGTCACTCTTGACACTTCTCGTCAGTCTCCTTTCATCCCTTCTTTTGCAAGTGTATACACAAAACACTAGACTTAAAAAGAGCCATACAACATTCCTAAATAGGCAGGGGAGTTAAATATGTGCACGTATAGCTCATCAGGACCACTTTGAAGGGTATTTTTCACTAAGCCCTTCTAATACGCTCTCTTTTGTCATTCTTGGGGGGACTTTTGTCATGCCCACCAAAGAGAGACATTTATTGTTAACTAGATGATAGGGACATCACCTGGCAGGCCAGAACTATTACAGGTAAGTAGACTCCAACAGATTAAGATTTTTTGCTAAGAAACTGAGAAATCATAGACGCCTGTGTGTCTGTGTGCGTGTGTGTATGTGTGTGTGTGTGTGTGTGTGTGTGTGTGTGCAGGTGAATAAAGAAACTGGTCTACATTTTTAATTTGACAGTGTGCACCTAATCTGACAACACCACTTGACTCCAGTGGGATTTATAGGATGTTTAAAATCCTGGGGCTATCATGAGTTCTGACCCTATTTACCCCCTAACGCTCTTGAAAGGGCTCCAAATGACGCCACCCTGTTTAAGTCATGAGTGTCCATGTTGTGACAATAACAAGTTTTTTTGTGGCACAAATGCTGCTTCTGTTGCATGAAGAAAGTATTGAAATTGGTTATTGTGGAGCTCTGATCACTATATAGGCCTATATGTGTCATCAAATATTTGAATGGTTTGAAAATTAGCATTATGCAATTGTGCTAACTGAGGACAGCTCAAACGGCAATGATTCCACAAGTTCAGGCTGTTATTCAATGTCAGAGGAGTTTCGCCATGCTGTTCATCTTGATGACATCACATCTTAAGAATCTGAGCTCTCTAGCTTTGGAAGAAAGTTATTCATACAAATGTCGATTGGATTATCACGTCGTATGTGAAATTATTAACTTTGTAGTGGCATCAACAGCAAAGATCTACCCTCAGTAACGTCATCAAGCAAGTATGAGAGGAATGTGGACAATTCTCGGGGGTGGCACTGTAGTCCTAACTTCTTTTTGCCTGATATATTATTTTATTAACTGTGGAATGAGAACTTTCTGAAAATGGGCCAATACATCGCACACCAGACTCTGTGTGGTGCAGGATGCCGATTGTGTGGAGAGGTCTGCTTATTTTTAATATAACATCCAAAAGACCCAACTGCCTTGCCTCTCACAGGCCTCCAGTGTTTAAGGTCTTTGACCTGCCCTTAACTGTATAATTATCTGTTACAATTTTGAGTGAGAGGTGCCCAATAACAGTCTTTGTTTTGCTTTTCTGAGCCATGGCCTTTACTGTTGAACTCACTGGTGACGGTTCTCTTTTCAAAAGTCAACAGGGCAGCTATTTTGTTTCCTTAAGTTTAATACTTGAGACAAAAGACAACAGGCAGCAATTCAGCAGAGATGGAGTGACAACCAGTGTCCATGGTGGCCACTGGAGGATGCTTGGTGATGTTTGCCCTTTGGGTTGTTCCATCAGTCTGGCAGAGAGTCCATTCAATGCCCTGGGAAAGAAAACACAGCTCCTGTAACCCAAGTTGGCCTTTCATCAATAAAGACACACAGGACTGTTTAGCCACACGGACACCTCACAAATACTCTCCACTATCGCGCTCTGACCACAGGAAATTAGCCCAATGACAATATTTTCACTAGAGGCAGTCCCACCATTTCTGACACTCAGGCCTTTTGGTTGAAGCTGACAGTTCATTTTTACACCCTTTATTTTTCCAAATCTTTCCACCATCTAAATAAGCACGATGGAGTCGTTCAGTTACTTTATAGGTTAATTTGATAAACAAGGTAAATAAATTCCCTTCCTGAGTATGGCAAAAGGTGAGAAAGGTGACCATTCTGAAGAAATCTCATAAAGGGACCAGTAATCTCCATGAAATAGCAAAAAACTGTTTTCTAATCATGACTATTCATAAAGCATTAAAAAATACATATTCTAAAATGCCTGTTTCCTTTGCAAGAAATCCTGAAAATGTCTTAAAAATATTTTTTGTGTAAAATGTCGCACTTGCGATGGTCAGCATCACAAACTGGCAAGCAAGTTCCCAACAAATTGGGTGCATACACATTACATGCTACTTGGTCTTAGATTAGACTCAATATTTTATATTTACTCATCTGCATGCTGTAGTTGGGATATCCACCTTGTTTGGAAAAAAACTGCAGTACTTAAGGTGAGTAAACGTGAGGAAGATTTCAAAGGGTTTCATTTTGGTACACCTAGTGTGAGAAGAAACTGCAGGATAAGGAAGCAAAACATCTAACCTAGGCTGAAAATTATATATTAATGACAAAGAACTGGTTGAAGCATTCAAATAAAATAGATGGACAAAGTGATGACATCACCATTGATTTTAATTGGTTGTTTGAAGCCCAGGAGTTCTGCTTTCAGCGTGTTGCTGTAAAAATGGCATCTCACAAGCCTGTTTGAAACATTGCACACGCATTCACTGCAACAGGAAAAGGCAGCACAGACTGCTTATTATGGTCATACACATCAACAGCAATTTAGTAATAGGTCTATAGTTATTAAGGATTGATGGATCTAGTCAGGGTCGGGGGGCTAATGCATTCTTTGAGGAATTTAATTGGAATAACATATACCAGACTAAAGGAAGGTCTAATATGTGGTCAAACATCCATAAGGTCCTGCAGTGAAATCAGCAAAACATATTTCTGCAAGTCTATTAGATTTGATCTCAACAAAAAAAGGTTTTAAATGTCTCACTAGTCACCAATAGGCAAGAACGCCAACAGAGACAAGGTTCATAAAGTTCACAAGGTAATCATAGCTACTGAATAAAAGCCTGAAGCTACATAATAACTCCAGACTAAGTATTATGGGAACTATCAGATCTCACAGTGTTGGTGGTACTTGTCTATGCCTCAACAGCCTGATCAACAGGTAAAGGAAAGTGACAGGTCGCCGATGCCTCTCGGTGACCATCAAAGACCATTAAAACAGTGGTGAATCAGGTGAACAAACAATTGTGGAACACTGTTTTTATACTGTATTAGAGGATAATAATATTTGGTATGATTCTGATCTGGTGGACTGTCTATAACAGGATATAAACAAAAATAGATTGTTAACTGTAAACATACACTAATGATGTTTTTGTTATATGTGTTTGTGTTTGTCTGTAAGGGTTTGTGTATGTGTATATTTATGTATATTATGCCGGGATCACACTTAATCCATAATACATTTGTGTTGTGTGCAGTGGTCTATGCAAGGATCCACGGCTCAAACACTATGAGATAAAACTGATTAGATGTGGTTATCGGTTGCAGTACTACAAATTAAATTTTCATTGCAACTTTGATTCACTGAGGAAATCCTGAAAAGACTGAACTTCCATCAGACAGCAACACATTCAATGCATAAGGTGTGATCCCAGGTTAAGGCTATGTTCATGTGACCTAGCAAGATTAGGGTTTGCAAGTGACAGGGGTTTGGATAGTTCATACTACTAGTTGACTCAGAGAAAGGAGCATACAAATGATACAGTAGGAGAAAAACGATGATTAAGACTGAGTTGCAACAGGTGGGTTAAACAATAGGAAAAATACCATTGGTTCCTACCTGATCGCCAAAATTACAAAGGTGGTCAGGATGACCGCTTTTAATGCAGCAACTGGTACTAGTGCAAAATTAAGAAGGAAAATACAATGACCTTGAAACATTCAGAGACTGTTCGATATCCACAAATTAAAGTAAGTATAAATATAGTTCATCATTCATCCAGGTTTAAACTGCAGACAATATATAGACACATGCCAGTACAACATAGTATATATCAGTGTTTCTCAACTGGAGGGAGGTCCTGAAGAACTAAAGTGGGAGTGCAACAAGACACAAGGAAAAACTCAAGTGGAGCCAATTTCATGAAAAGTCCAGGGTCCAGTCCAGGCTAATGTGTGTGAGTGTGTGATGTGAGAGAAAGTATGTGTGTGTGTGTATGTGACAGAGAGAGAGAGAGAGAGAGAGAGAGGGAGAGAGAGAACATGCTTGTTGGGGTGGGGTGAGGTTTAGGAGAGTTGGTTGTGGATGGTGATTGCTATTAAGAGAAAACTGCTGTGGCGATGGGTGCTGCAGTACTGATACACCACAAACTTTTTGTAGATGGTAGGCTGTCAAGTCAAACAATCTTTACTCTGGTGCCATGCAAGTCAGGTAGCCAGCAGCCAGTTACCCTCTCAGCCATTTGAATGATACTCTGCAGTCTTGCCTTGGAGAGATGGTGCTTGGCTGTTCCATAACCCTGTTGTTGTACCTCACAATGGTTTTTGTTGGTATGCAGACCTCTTCACAAGCACACAATATCAGTAGGTGTCAAAACCATCATTCACACATCCAAAAGTATCCCGGTCATTTGAGATGAGGCAGGACTGCAGCTCCCCTGCTGCTTACAGGATCCAATATATGGCTGTTACTGAACAGCATTGGCCATCTTCAGCATTTGTAGATGAGGATTACCTGAATGGCGGCATGCTCTTCAGAAGGAGCTTGTATCAATACCCAGACAAACAGCATCCCTAGGACGTAGTTTTTTTCCTATCTACCTGCTTGTCTAGGTAGCTACCGAAATTCTGAGTACTCTTCTAGGCGACACTTTCTCATCTTATTCTTTCGTGGTGTATGTCTAAGGAATTACTAAGATTAATTTAAAGCCTGTGCATGTTGACATTGCCTGAGGTTTTGTTTGTCCTAAGACTGTACCCTGGTAAAATCTGTGAGATCTTTAGAGGTCCTCCAAGGATCCTCATGAGGAACAAGCTCTTCAGCAAGATCCTGTTATGGGTAGGATGTCTCTGAAATATCCTGTTAAGATTCAGGATCCCAGTGAAATCTTAGGTTATGTGACAGGATCCTTGTAACGATCTTGCTCAGGAATTCAATCCTGTACAAAGTTTTAAGATTATACTTGACAGCTCCTCCTAGGATCCTTAGATATATTGAAATTTTCTTTAAGAATATATAAAAAATGTGTTTAGGATATTTAATGATCTTGATAGGATCATTTAGGGACCTTTAGAGATCTTGTTTAGGATACTCAAAGATGTTCCCACGATCTTAAAAGATATTGAAAGGCTCTTTAACAAATATGAGTAGGATCTTTACAGGATCCTTAAGGGATCTTTTAAGATTTTGTTAAGGATCTTCAAGCATCTTTTGAGGATCTTAAATATCTTCATAAACTACAGTACAGTTCTTAAGATATAAAAATAAATCTCTTTGCCCCTCTCCAATGAATGTGCCCTGTTTCCCGAACACTACTTCTTAAGACAGCCCACAGCCCACAGCCCTTGAGGAGAGACAATGAGAACAATCGCTGCATCAACCCCTTGTGTCAGGTCCCTGAGTGTCCACGGGAGATGGGCTGGCACCTAACTGCATCTCACCATCTGCAGTTTTGACCAATTTCTCTAGATGTTTTAGTCAGTGTGGATACTTGCTGTCAACTCCATGATAGCAGCATGGTTGGTTAACAGTTCACAGTCAACTCTGGTCAGTTTGGACTGGTCAACCTGTTCATTGTCACCTGAACTGAACGAATAGTTGTTGGTCTGGGTTGAGTCACAGTGCTAAGGTGTTTAGCACATTAGGATCTTGTAGGATCTTGCTAGGTAGATTTTGAAAGGATCTTAATGCTCTTTAAAGATACTATCAAGATCTTCTTTTGACTCTTTTAAGATCTTGATGTGATCCTTGAAGATCTTTAAAATTTCTTTATAACACTGTGTTTATGTATGTGAGAAAGTTGTCAGTTAAACTTTATGGGCCACATAGTGCAGCTATAGTTGGTGCTGGGAAAAGAGTTGTTGAAATAGCATGCAATTGTGAGTGCTTGTTTTGTCTTACATATATAATCTGATGACAACTTTTTATTGTCTTTTGATGAACCATGCAGTCAATAACCTAAACTGATGCTAAGTATTATTGAGCTCACATATCCAGCTGGTCAATAATTTAAGCCTGATGGTTATCTGTATAGGCAGATAGGTCCATAACATTGCAGAATAGCTAATATATTCTAATATCTAGAATATTTGCCTCCTGATTAACCATTGTTTTCTTTTGGGATGTCCGGGACAGCTCAGTCAGTAGAGCATGAGACTCTCAGTCTCAGGGTTGTGGGTTTGATCCCCACATAGTGTCAAGTACCTTTGTAAGTCGCTTTGGATAAAAGTGTCTGCTAAATGACTGTAATGTAATGGGATTCTGGCTAAACTCTCATCAATCCCTATGGAATTCCAACACTTTTCCAACTACAACAAAAATAGCAGCCCTAATAAAGTTACCAGTGACAGCAGGAATGGAAGTAAGTTAATATCAACACAGGAGCTGATGCCTCCCATGTGTGTGTGTCCCTCTCTCACACACGCACACACACACACAGGATCTATAACTGGTTTGATCATTCTCTATGGAGCAGCTTAAGACTTTATACCCAATGACATAACAGGTTTGGGTCTCGCTTCTTTGGTCTGTTGCTTTGGTAGAGAATTGTTCATGTTGACTAATATTGAAAATCGGGCTGTCCTAATGCCTTGGAATAACATATTTCTTAAACTAGGTGGTGTTCTCCTTTAAAGAGTGTCAAAATACTTGAAATTTATCCATGGTAACAAATTATTGCCATTATTATTGACATTTATTTTAACCCTCCATAAACATCACTACAGTCATGCATCTATGCCATATTTGATTTTCTGTTGTGAACTTGTAATCAGTAATAGGAAATCACCATTGAAAGGTCTAGCTTAGGGGGGGATCAATTCCAAACAAATCTCCTTATCATCTCAGGCATGACTAACACAGAGATCATTCATAGATAGGTTGATTATCATCATCATTTAGCTTTGGCTATGTAGGCTGCATATACTATAACAGCAATGTATTATCTGTGTCTAA
The DNA here is from genome assembly GCA_900660455.1 of Gephyroberyx darwinii. Lineage (NCBI taxonomy): Eukaryota > Metazoa > Chordata > Actinopteri > Trachichthyiformes > Trachichthyidae > Gephyroberyx > Gephyroberyx darwinii. The sequence continues at coordinate 20,199 of CABFOQ010036342.1, forward strand.
CAAAATACATGGTTTCACATTCATTTCAAACATGCCACACTGTGCGTGTTCTCTTATTTCACAATTAGCTCATACTCCACATTTGTACCTGCTTGCTTAGAATACATAAATTACGTCATTTCATCTCACAGAATATAAACCGCAGGTCTGCATGTCAGTACCAGCTGGTGACAAACATCTTTCAGACCCACCTGAATTGCCAGGTCACAAAAGGACAAGCCTCTTAAAATACACTGAAGCCACCCCCGGCGTGCTAGCAAGCCGCTAACGTAGCTGCAGACAGGTGTCAGCCATCTTTAATGTTTATGACAGAGCTCTTTTCCCCTCGCGCTGGTGATGTCATCAGGAGCCCAGTGTTATTAATGAATAATGTCTAGTGGTGGGAGCTTGGGTTTCAGTGCAAGTTCGGGCCTAAAAATGATTCCATAGCTTCTAATGATCTCAGCAGAGGGAGAGAAAGATCTCTGTATAAAACAATAAACAAATCAACGTCCGAAGCTGAGGAAACAACTCGCCTTACAGGCCACAAAAGGGCCACATGGGCCTCATGCACTGACAGACCATGTAACAGGCACCGCTGATTGGTCACCAGCTGGATCCTCAAATATTAGGTTCATTGTTCAGTTGGGGAGTATATGCTTTTTAAAATAGCATAAAAAATAGCGTCATCATACACAACTACTAAGCTTTTTTCCAAAAAAGATTCAGGTGATTCAAGTTAGATTTTTTTTTTTTAGCTTGGTGTATCAGGTGACTTGATTTTTCTGACATGAGAAGCCACAGCCACAGCCTTTTATATCAGAGATGGTACTTACCAATGCACAGGTTTTGATGTTGTAATCCTTTGCTCCATAATCCAGGGTGGGCTATCATACATGCTAAATCAGAATCAGGAATACTTTAGTCATCAAGGACAATAAATGGAGAGGAATATATCTTGGTGGGATCAGCTACCACATTACTACAGAAAATACCGATGCACATGGTGCGGTGGCATGGGGACAGTGCAAGATATATAATAGACTAGGCATATGGCTCTACAGTTATACAGTCAGCATTCAGTCACTATGATTGCAACTTTTTATGTTTGTTAGCTCTGATGTCCTTGTTGAAATGGCTTCTGGCCAGGTGGTATTCATTTCCATTGCCCTTCCTGTGGGCGTGCTTCTTGATTATCCTGAGGTTCTTGAGTTCCTTCGTGAACCATGCCTTAGAGTTGCTCTAGCATTGTTACAGAAGCAGAGAGTGTCTCCGTAGAGCTCAAAACTATCACTTGGCCTCACAATTTGTGGTCTCCCTGCTCTCCAAAGCTGATATCTGGGAAAGTGGGGGCTAATCAATTTGCACAGAAAAGGAAAACTAAGGTACAGGAGGCATTTTTAGTCCTAGTCAGCAGTTGCAACTTGTACATTTTGCATCATCTATCTTCCATTTTCACAGCTTTATCTAAGAATTAGACCTTCAAATGTTGGACGGTACTTTCTACATGTACATGTTTCCAGTAACTCATCTCTGCAAAACTATAAAAACTGGCTAGTTCAATCCCTCAGCAAATGGGATTAAACAACACTGTCAAATTTAGTTAGGCCCCAATCGGCCATTCGATTGCCTATTTGCATATATTAGTGAAGGTTAACAGGCTTTGAGACTGTTATGCAGCAATTTCTGTCAGTAGAGGAAGGGTTAGGTGTGATAGAGAAACCCCTAATTCAGATCATTGGTTCAGAATACAGTAAGGGGATTAGAACTGTCTGACTGTCCAGACCCAAGGACACACACACACACTAACACTTTGCAATACTGACTTGATCACCTCCTCAGCCACAGTACACATTCATGTTCACAAGGTGAAAATCAGTATGTTCTTTTATTAGAGTGTATTGATTTAAAACCCAAATGACACAAAGAAGTAGGGGTTGGGGTATTTATATGGTATATCATCAGGGAGGATTGAAGTGGCAGGGTTAGTCATCATAGAGGAAGAGCATGTATATCTGAAATGGATGTAGATACATATCAACTGCCATGTTTGGTGTGGGGGTGAATGCATGCGTATGAAAACCTTCAAAAGCAGGCGTGTATGCTTGCATCATAGACTGTCCTAGTTGCTTTGTCACATTCAGTAATGGTTTATGCATGGGTTACCATCGATGTTCCATCCATGGGCTTGGTTTAAGTAAATAATCAAATAACTTTAATAATCAAAACCACCATCTGTCAATGTGTATGCTTACATGCCCAAAAATATTTTAATTATTGGGATTAATCAATTTAAGGTAATATTTTGATTGAACAGATTACATGGTTTCATTTAATAATCAGTCTAAAGCTCTAAAGGAACTAACGCAAGAACCAGCTTTCACAGCGCTTCCTCTCCTTTTTTGTTAGAACATTTTTTTCTGCCTTTCTTTGTATTTCTTCATTCTTTCCACATTATTGCACAATACCTTAACAGGAGGGTTCTTATTTGCAACCCTGTCCAGAAGATGCCATCATGAATTTGTTTCTAAATGCAACATCCAGGTTACTGAGTTTAAAAAAGAGTAAGGCATAGGTGTGTTCAATGTATTATGCTTACTGTGAGAATAACCTTACTTAGTGTGCATGTAAACATACTCAAGTTGTCTAGGCTGCTTTTGAAACCTTTTGAAAATAAAATTAGTACAGTAGTTTTAATTCAAAGTCTGCAAATTATCTGATGTGTTGACTTCAACTACCACACCTATGCACCTTAAATGCTATTTCCCACTCACCCATTCAAACACAGACAGGACATTACATTTTATGTTTGCATACAGTTGAAATGTGTAAAAGGTTGCATTTGCATGTCCAACATTTTGCACACTAGGTCATTTGTCAAAGGAAAGTGGAAATAAATTGTCATGGGAGCCTGTGAAACTTTGATGAATGGTTATTTTTAGTGTGTGTATATGGACATGGTCATTGCTTAAGCTAACCATGTCAGGTTTCTGGCATACAGAGACAAACTGTCAACAACTCAAAAGAAAGTCGTCCCGGGGCGTCCTGGTGGCTCAATTGGCCAAACTATGAGGTACTGAGTTCAAATCCTGCCCTGTAAACCTTTGCCAGACAGGGATTTATGTGATTTGAAATCTAAGGTGCCCTTTTAAACTGGATTAACATTAATTGACTTTCTGGGTTGTGGATTGAATGAGATTTAGCTTAATCAACTATATATGTAACTGACCTGATTTCCAGAACAAAGATTTACCCGATTCCACTACGTGAAGGTTTAAATTAATCCTGCAAGAAGGCAGGTTTAACTTCAGATAAATGCTGTTTGCCAGGGGAGACACATGGATTATTTGGACCATCTCAATTAAGACAAATGAACACCACCATTCAGAAAAGTACTTGACAGTAGCAGCCCATTACATTATTTTGATGACCACAATTTCTGAGAACCTTTTCGCATGCACCAAGAAAATGCATCAGAGATCATCTCACTTTTGGAGCCCAAACTTTGTCACAAAGTTCTCTCCAAGTGCTGATCACTTGAAGGTTTTTGGCATGTGGCACCTTTCACCATGAAACTGGAGATCTATGTGGTGTCAGTGAACCAACAGTTTGTAAAGTAGTTTATAGAGTCTTCAAGGCCATTTGTGAACTGAAAGGTAATTACATTAGGTTCCCTGATCTTGCAGGCCAAGCCAACTACAAGGTACAATTTTATGAATATGGGAACTTTTGATTGGCTGTAAAGGTGGATGCCATATTCCCATCAAACATCCCTCAACACCAGATGCTGAGTACAGGAATTGGAAGAATTTCCATTAATGGGCAAGGTGTATACACTCCACACTTTCTCAAAGTTCTCAAACATTGTTGTACATTGGAAAGGTGCAACCCATGATTCAAGAATGGAAGAGTAATTATGGAAGAGTCATTTCCAGTGCGCCAGTATAGGCGTTTTGCAACCGCAGGATTTAGTACTATTGGTATTTCCGACCGGGGGACCTAGTCCTGAAAAGGTTCCTCTGGGATAGTTCCTGGCCCCAAAATAAGTTCCTGCTAGCGAGGTAGTACTTTTCAGGGGTCCAGAAACCATCTGGGTGGAGTTGCAGTACTGAACAACTCTAATAATAAATAATTATTTGCATGATCTCCCCGGTACTTTGATGTGTTCGGAAAGCAACCTCAAGCTCTTTGGGGAACTAAAAAGGTTCCTGCTGAGGAGGTTCCTGCTCAAAAAAGTGCTCAAAAAAGGTGCTAGTTCTTACGGTCGGAAAACGCCATATGTTTTGAACCAAGAAGATTCTGCATTGTTATCATTTCAACAGCTGTCCTTCACAACTATCTGACAGAGGAGGATTTGCATATGGGGATGTTTTTGAATTGCGGGGATTTGCAGAGATGCTTTGGCAATGCAACACTTTTCCCACTAGACAGTTAGATGCCCTCGACATTTTTGGCATTTTTCCTACTTCTGTTGCTTAAAATTGCATAGTACAAGATAAACACATTTTCACATGTAATGAGTGAATGCAATGCATTGCTGTTGTTGTAGAGATTACAGATCAACAGAGGCAGACTAGAGTTTCCAGAAGACAATCTTTGTTCTATAGATTGATTTCTTGCGCACCAAAACTTCATACATCCTTTGTTGGTTTATGTCCACAATTCAACCTGTATTATTTTCATTTTCATCTCAAGTTCCTCCTTAATATACTTTAACTTGTGCTGGTGAATTTCAGTAGCCAGCCTTTCATGAATGGTCAGTCTTTTCTTCTGATAATGGCACCAATGGCACCCTTGCTTCTGCAGACGTGGAAGGTAGGCCATCTTGCGATTCTTCCAATATGTTCAGGTTACTTGCCTCTAGAAGACACACAACATCAATATTCACCATAAAGATTCAATGTGGAATGATTAAGTCTCAAATGAGGGAGGGAGTTTCCCATTGAAATATATTCAATGTGTCATCGGAACCGTCCAAAGGTTGCTGGCTTGTCACTTAACTGGTCAGTCTCTCCTTTATCTGGAGGTCCTACACCAATCTTAAACCTCTTGGCCACTGTATTTGCCTTTTTAAGGGTGATTGATTGGGTGTCTTGACACTATTTGGTTTAATTGTATTTTTTCATGCTCACTGGGTTTTTTTGAAAATGTTCTTTTCTGTGCCTCCATTGTTTCATCTGTGCTTGCACCTACAATTTCACACAATTACAGGCTTTTCTAGAGCCATTCCAGGTTTTCTGAGCATCCTCAGACTAGCACTGGGTGCACGCAACCTCACTAACACAGGTGTTGAAATTAAGTCTTGTTTAACTTTATCAATGACTCCATAGTCCAGAAAGTCCAGAAAGTTTCAGAACACCAGGTTTTAAGCCATGGTTAAAATATTCTGAATTAATTAATTACTCCTGGCTTGATTCAAACCCTGTCTGGAAAAAACGAGTCTCAGTCAGCAGGGATGGTTCACTCTTCTCTGTTGCAGCCATACTTTGATTTAGGCTGATAGGACAGGTTTTTTTTTTGTTTTTTTTTACAAAAACCTTGCCTAGTGGAACTTGAATTGAACAACAAAAGTGCAAGCCATGCCAAGGATTCTGAATGTCTAACCTATAGACACTTGTATAGCTGCAGTCACTCTGCATGTTTGTAGCATCCCATTCTTAGCCCAGTTAACGAGATGGTGACAATCCTTCTCTGGAGGTCCCCCAAGCTAATTATCTCTAGGCTGCTCTCTGGCCAATATATTATCAAGCTCAGTTCTATGACATCTATACCATTTTGTAATATTTTTAGTTTCTCACCTAATATCTTTATCCCATCGTGTCAGGTGTCAGTAAGTCTCTTAACGCCTAAGATTACAGCGGGGACCCAACACCCTTAGTGGAATGCTAACTGTGGTTCTAGAGGAGCAAGAGGATGCAAAGAATAGACAGTGAACCAGCAGCTGTCACATGTGCATGTGTCTTATTTATTTCTGTTTGTGTGTGTGCATGGGCGTGTGTGTGTATGTGTGTGTATATCTGCCATACTAAGGGATTTACAAGCTACCAAATGTCTCTGTTCAATACTTGTCAATAGTTGTTTTGTGATGAAGTGTTGTAATTTTTGTTGCATCCACTTTGAATCAACCTGCCTCATTGACTTCTACATCAGTTAGTAATTTCCTATATTTCCCGGAATAACTTTCCTTGACTTGTTGCATCCAGCCACTGATTTTAAACATGGGTGGATTGGGCAATAACGATTGTAATAGTGATAGTAACACGTTTTTCCAATCGTAAACTGTTATTTTTTTCTGGTTTTCAACTCCATTGCAGCTCTATCTATCTATCTATCTATCTATCTATCTATGTCTGTAGCATGGTGAACTGGTCCACCTTAAAAGAGTTAGTCCACTTTGAGGGGTATCCTCATTTGAATCTAGGTCATGCCTAATCAAAAACGGCAGGTGTCTCCATCCCTATAAAACCAAGGTGCTTTATCGCTGTATTCTAGGCATGCTGTGCTCCCAAGTCCTATATGGCCAACTGAGATGACAACTGGTGGAGTCTTGTGATAAGCAGTTATAATTCATTAGACTTTCATTAGTCCCTCCCCCCACCCCATTTCCACCATACTAATCTAATATCTTTTCAATATTCTTCCGGAAGAAGAAAAATCTCATTTTTTACTATGCATGTCAAAATATGCTAGCATGAGCCTCCAACAGTTCCTTTTTCTGAGCTTGTTGCTGGTGGGACTTAATCTCCTCTCTTCCCTGAAGCTGAAAATGTTAATAATGCAATTCAATGCAAGGAGTCTCTGTTTCACAAATGATTAAAGGTAAAGTAGTTAGCATTTTTGGCATCTTCACTGTCGAAATAGTGCAAATGCACTGTATTTTCCATTAATTTCTGCACTAATAAACATGTACAAGATGGTTCCTAAAGCTTCTGTTGGCTTCAGACCATACAGTATATACCATGACTGATGTCTCTCTGTGCAATAGTGCCATCTATTAACCATGTTGGGAAGCACATGCATACAAACTGCTCTGTATGAAATTTTAAAAAAGGTTTTTCAGTGACCTATTGCAATAAAAGGCTACTTTGAGTTAAACACCACTGTTTCCAGTGGTGCAGATAATTTAGACTCTCTATAGTGTCTTAATGGAAATTATCTTTGGTATGGACAAATTAACAGCAGGGCTGTGGTAGCCTAATTGTTAGAAAGCCAGGTTTCTGACTGGAAGGGCACTCGTTCTAATCCTCAATCCAGCTGGGAAAATGTGAGTGGGAAAAGTGTATGAGTAACATTTATCCCTCTCTCAACAGCAGTGGCAGTTCTAAGTGCCCTTTTGACACCCCCCCTAACTGAAGGGCATTATACAGTGGTCAAATTGTGACTCAACACAATCAGGATCATATTTCGAAACCTTTATTTTTAATTGAATTAATTTAAAGTGCATAATCAGAACGACAAAATGAGGTATCACTTTCTGAGATTGAATAGATATTTTGGATGCTAGTTGTCATTAAATGTTGCAGACCCAAGGTGTGTTAGGTACTTTCTGTAGCTGGTCTTTTGCAATCTGGAAAATTAAGTTTCTGATTACAGTCTGATTACTAACTTTTGAATTTGTCTCTCCATTCTCACTCTGCTGTGGTAAAAATAGATAAATTAATAATAATAATTTAATGAAAGTTATGCATAATATAACTGCAGTCTAATCCTTTCATTCACTTGATATTATGATTTCCAAATGATACACACAGTCTAGCCTTCTAATGGCTTGATCTATCAACTGGAATAACATATGATATTGCTTCACCACGCTTCACCACAGATACTAAAGTTAGCTGTGCATTGAGCTCAGGGTAGGAATCTTTTTGATGATTTGGAATGATGAAATATACTGCAGCCAAAAAATCCCTGTGTAGCCTAGTTTTACTTTTTATATAATATTAATTTAAAAAAACAACACTTCTGATAAATCGTCTCTTTAATGAAGCCTGCGTTCAAGGCTACTTTATGTGGGCAATGGAAAACCAGCTAAACCATATTGTAACCTACTGTATTGTAATCCAAGTCAACGGCTGTGTTAAAGTGAATATGTAAATGCATTAAAATCCCTTTTAACCAAAAGCTTTTCCTCCATATTGCCTGTCTTATCTGAGGAACTTTCACATGTGACATAAGTCCACCCAGTCTGAATCACAGCATGAACCCCACCAAATGCTCCAGTGGTTGTACTGGGCAACTCTCGGGTGCAAAAGTGTGTCACTGTACGAATGTGATCCAGGCTACCCAGCAACACCTGCCTCTTATCTTCAGATCCTGTCAGCAGCTTCATCAGTATGGCCTGTCATCACTGGGACCACAGGCAAGAAGGCGGTGGTTAAGCGACAAAGCGCCAAGGATGCGGTTATACAAAGTCTACTGTACAGTAGACCTTCATACTGATGAAAGTGGACAATCATACAGATTTTTTTCTGGATTGCTAACAGATCCATTTATGGTTTCATTTGTTGTTAAAGAAATATTGAAAGATTTATCCACTTAAACCTGCACTACGCAAGATTTTATGTAAAAACACTCATCAGCCTAAATCACAAAGTGGGGCTGCCACACACAGGAAGTCATGGATCAAAACTTGAGATCAAAATCCAAAAATGTCTCCTAAACAGCTGCGAGGAAGCACTCCTTCCAGAGAAAGCAGGGCATTTACGTATTTACTGATGTCATTACTTACAGGATTTCTGGGCAATGAAGTCTTCAAACTATTGCTCTTCAAACCTCTTACTGCCATTTGGAGCTGCCAATGTGAAGTTGCCTACAGAAAAAACCCTCCACCTTAATCCAATCCACTTCAGTTAATATTTTTGAATATAAACAGGACTGGATGTCATTAAATGACACCTCCAGTGACAGTGTATGGGAGACTGATTTTGTGGACTTACTGAAGGCACTCAAATTAATTAATTCATAGGAATGCTTACAGCTTTGCCCCAGAAAATGTACTCATATTGGACATGGAATTGCTCATGGAATTGATAAGAATATCCCACAATGCATAACAAGAGCTCAAGGCTGACATGGAGAGGTTTTGGGAAATGGTTTCAGCCTGTACCTTATGCCGGACACAAAGAGCCATACCATGATACGTGAACAGGGCTAATGTAATAATGTAGCGATCTGCACACATTGTCAACACAGTTTTTGTAATGTTTAAGATGTTGTTTAATAAATGCCATTGGCTAACAAAGCTGTTTCAAGTAGCAAAGAAGAAAGAAATGAAAGCCAATAACACTCTATTTAAATAAAATGAAATAAATGGCAATACTGTTACACATACTTTTGAAATGAAATTAAACACTGCACAAAATTTCTTCAAGCAGAGGAAAATACTAGAATGCACTTAAAATGAAATTAACCATTGCACAAAACTGTTTCAAGTAAAATAAAGGAAGGTATAGGACCATAGCACTAACATAAAATTAACTACTGCACAATACTGAAAGGGAGGCTCAAAGTGGACCTATGATTTTAAAAAATAGTAATAGGAAAAAATACAACACTGACTGTGGCAGACTGGGGGGAGGGTGGGGTGAGGCTTAGCTTGGGTCCAGGGGAGAGTTGAGTTGATGGACTGACTCTAGCCTGGATCCGGCTCAACTCCTTGCCTGCCTCACCAGCCACACTCTCCACCAGTCCCTCTGGCTATCCCTTGATCTCGCCTGCTGGACTTCCCCCTTCATCCATTCCCGTTTTTCCCCCCTCACAATTCTCTCACAATAAATCACCATTTTCTTTCCACACTCTGAGTCCGAGTCTGCATTTGGGTCCCCCTTGTTGTATCGTGACAGAACGATCTGGCCATTATGGACCCAGCGGATTCGGACTCAGCCTCGCTCCGGAAAGCAATCACCAGCCAGAGTGAATTCCTGGGGCAGCATGAACGGACCCTAAGGAATCCCTCTGACAGCAACCAGGCAATGATGAACCAAATCACTCAGCTAACCAACCAGGTAACCATGCTAATGGCTCACCTTACCTCTTCAGCCTCCGCAGCCCAGCCCAGCCAGCTCGTTCCCCCGGTTCCTTCCCCGGCACCTCTTCCGACCAGAGACTCCTACGCCCCGGATCCGGAACATTTCTCTGGGGATCCAGGTGTTCAGGATCCAGTGTTCCTTGGTGTTCCACCAGCGGCCACAGACCTTCCCCACTGACCAGTCCAAGGTACACTACATTAAAGGCTTATTGAGAGGAAGGGCCCTGGCGTGGGCCGAAGCAGCAAACTCACATCAATCGATTGTTGCTCTCTCCTTTGAGGAGTTCATTTGTGAGGTTAAAGATGTGTTTGATCATCCCGACCACTGGGGAGACGCTTCTAAGCGTCTGGCTAATCTCCGCCAGGGAGCTTAGAGTGTGGCAGATTTCTCGGTGGAGTTTAAAATACTAACAGGTGGGACGACCAGGCGCTACGGGGTACATTTTTGAATGGTCTTAATGAACATTTGCTGGATGAAATAGCCACTCGTGACGAACCCACTAATATCAAATCTCTTGTTTCCCTGGCTATCAGGCTAGACAACCGTCTGCGGGGAAGGCGCAGGCAAAGAGTGGGTCATCTCCTCTCACCGAGCACCTCTTGCTCAGCTCCTCCACCACACACTAGGCTGGTGGTCCCTCCAACTTCCTTGGCCCAAGCTCCGTCCTCTGTCCTTCTCCAAACTGGACCTACGGAATGCCTACCACCTAGTCTGGATCCGGGGCGGAGATGAGTGGAAGACGGCCTTTAACACCCCACTAGGCCACTTCGAGTATCTGGTAATGCCTTTTGGTCTAACCAATGCCCCCGCTGTCTTGCAGCCTCTCGTGAATGACATGCTCTGAGACCTCCTGAACCACTCCATCTTCACGTATCTGGACGACATCCTGATATTCTCCCGGGGACACCAAGGAACACGTCCTACATGTCCGGCAAGTGCTTCAGAGGCTCCTGGAGAACAAGCTGTTCGTTAAGGCAGAAAAATGCGAGTTCCATGTCAGCTTGGTAGGCTTTTTGGGATACATCATCGAGAGTGGGCAGGTGAGAGCAGATCCCGAAAATATCCAGGCAGTAGCTGCATGGCCCAGACCCACCTCCCGGGAGCATCTCAAGCGCTTTTTGGGCTTCACCAATTTCTACCGTCATTTTATTAGGAATTACAGTTGCGTTGCAGCTCCACTAACCCAACTCACCTATCCTTCCAGCCCTTTCTCCTGGACGTCCAAGGCAGAGCAGGCTTTCTCTGCACTCAAGGAGCGCTTCACCTCCGCACCAGTTCTGATCCAGCCTGACCCATCTCGCCAGTGAAATTCTGAAATTCTTGTCCCCCACAGTGTTAAGTTGAGGTGACCCGGAGGACGAGAATTTCATTACTGGTAATGATGTTTGCATTGTTATCTAGGACTTGACAATAAACTTGAAACTTGAAACTAGAAACCAGTTCATCGTGGAGGTGGATGCCTCAGACACTGGGGTCGGGGCTGTCCTCTCCCAATGATCCTGCACGGACCAGAAGCTCCACCCCTTCGCCTTCCTGTCTGCAACCGGGAGCTGCTGGCGGTGAAGCTGGGCCTGGAAGAGTGGAGACACTGGCTGGAGGGAGCCAAACACCCTTTCGTTGTGTGGACAGACCACAAAAAACTCGCCTACATCCAGTCAGCCAGTCGTTGGGCTTTATTCTTCGGTCACTTCAATTTCATGCTCACCTAACATCCTGGTGCTAGAAACATCAAACCGGATGCTCTTTCCCGCCAGTACGCCACTCTCGAAGCCCCAGCCGACCCTGACACTATCCTCCCCTCATCCTGTTTTGTGGCCGCAGTGACATGGGAGATCGAGGCCTTGGTGAAGGAGGCGCAGCAGACCCAACCAGACCCAGGTAACGGTCCCCCTAACTGACTTTTTGTGCCCGATTCTGCTCGCTCCCAGGTTCTCCAGTGGGGACACACGTCCCGTTTTGCCTGCCATCTGGGGGTGGGCACCCTGTCTCTCCTCAAGAGACACTTCTGGTGGCCGTCCATGGAGGCTTACACTCGTGCCTTTGTTGCTGCCTGTTCCATGTGTACTTGTGGAAAATCCTCCCACCGGCCACCTGCCGGTCTGCTGTGTCTTTTACCTGTTCCTGGTCGTCCCTGGTCCCACGTTGCTCTAGACTTCGTCACCGGCTTACCTCCATCCCAAGGTAACACTACAATCCTCACCATTGTTGACCGCTTTTCCAAAGCAGTGCATTTTGTTGCTCTCCCCAAACTCCCCACAGCCTAAGAAGCCTCTTGCTGACCACCACCGGACTCCTGCCCCCGACTACCTACCAGGTCAGAAGGTTTTTAAGGGACATTTCCTTTAAAATCCGTCTCCAAGAAATTCTCACCCCACTTCATTGGTCCCTACGAGATCGACACCATTATTAATCCCGCTGTAGTTAAACTGAAACTACCCAGGTCTATGAGGATTCATCCCACCTTTCATGTCTCCCAGTTAAAACCTGTTTCTGTCAGCCCTTTGTACCCTCCAGCC